>PVIH01020809.1:0-31365 GCA_004025045.1 Sigmodon hispidus
TGTGTGTGTGTGTGTGTGTGTGTGTGTGTGTGTGTGCACGTGAGCAGGGAGTAAAAGGGGAAAGGAAAGAGATATTAGGTATAAGAGGAGAGGAAAGGCTAAAGTAGCCAACCACACAACTTGGATATCAAACACCTGATTAAATAATGATTCCCCACATCATGTATTGCCATGATTTGCCTTCTACTTGAGAACTTGCTAATGTTGAGCCTTTTAGTAATAAAAGAAAACAAGTGTTAGATTAAGACCTAAGCAGAGCTGTCTTTCTGTTTTCCTACACAAAACACTCACTTAGGAGTCTGTCCTTATTTTAGGATGGAGAAAGAGATGAATATACAAACACAAGTAAAGATCAAACAAGGTAAAAGTCCAATAGAGCAGGCCATGCTGCTTTCTCTCTCCTTTTCTGTTACTTCTTCATTACACCTACCAGCCCATGAGCTAGAAATGTTGACTGTAATATCCATTAGGATTAATAATTTCTCAAAAGTTCATTTAGAGAGTTATGAGCCCTTCTAGGGCCATGAATTACATAGGATAACAGAAGGTTGTATGTTGTCAGAAGACCTGAAACAGTCCCAGACTCTATTTGCAGCACCATTTCTACATAATGTTTCCAGTTGGTATACAATCACGTGAACTTAAATTTATAAGAAAAATTGTAATAAATATTGTAGCTATGGCTTCAATGTACCTCTCTACCTGAAAATGGTATTCTGAGGACTCAAAAGTATACACAATGCTCTACATTTTCAAACACATAAATAAACCTTAAAGAATGTACATATAAACCCCAAATGGACATTTATTTATATTCATAGCTCCCCTGGATTGTGTAAACCTCAATAAAAAATGCTCAAGCATCATCTGCAACTCATACAGAAGACTCTACATTTTAACACACATCCAACTCTTGTGATAAAAAATAAAATTTCATAACCAGTAGATGAGAACACATACTTTGCTAAATGCTTCTTTCTTAACATTGTTACATAACTACAGTATCTGATGATGTCAGAAGTCTATAGGTGGGATGTCGTGATGACCATGCCATTCTTTATAATTTGTGATAACTATCCTCATGAAGAAGTATTAGCCATTCTTCCACAGGCTCCCAAATGCTGATTTCAAAAGGAAAGCATTGAAGGATATGTGCATAGCTCAGTACATAAGTCCCTAAATTCAATTTAAAAGACTAAAATAAAGAAAAAAATAAAAACTGTGGTAAGAGCCCCAAAGACTTCAGATAAGATAACTTACTAAATAGCCTATTATGTAGTGTCAAGAATGTGTTTCAGAAGCTGCATTTCCAGTAATATTGTTAATTTCAGGGAGTGTGCTTAATTCCTTTGTGTTATGATTCAGGCAATGGGAAAAATAATAGAATGATTTTGTAGTTTATTGGGAAAGCTTTCTTGTATCAGATACTGTAGAATGCATATATAGACTCACCACACTTTATCTTTGCAGCATTTCTTATAATCTATGCACTGAGATTATCATCATATGTAGAAATAAACCAAGGCTTGGTACTTAGTTAAATAGCAAAAATATCAAAGCATATGTGATCCTAGTCTAAGTGGACTAAAAAGCTGTATTTCAAAGCCATGTTCTCTTTACAACTCTATTGTGCCTGAAGGCAACCCCAAACACCTTTACTATCCACTCCATGGGACAAAGGTCTGCACTAGAATGACTTTTGTTAAGCTTAAATAATTCTTTGGCCAAGATGAAGCAGTATATGAGAAAACTAATTTCTCTGTTAAGGTTTTTTTTAAACACTTTTTATGTACTTTTTAATTTATTGTTTTAAACATAGCCAGCACTGTTCCCCCTTCCTCCTCTCCTCTCAGTCATCCCCCAGCTTTCCCCCACCCCAACACCCCATCCATTCCATAGAGAGGGCAAGGACTCCCAAGGGTATATCCAGTTGAGATAAGACCAAGCCCCTCCCCCAGTATCAAGGCTGAGCAAGGTGCTCCTCTGTAAGGAATGGTTCCAAAAAGCCAGTTCATGCACCAGGAATAAATCCTGATTCCATTGCCAGAGACCCCATAAACTGCCCATGCCATTCACTGCCATCTACATTCAGAAGACTTATGTCAGTCCAATGTAGGTTCCCCAGTTGTCATTTCAGAGTTAGTGAGCTCCCAATAGCTCAGGTCAGCTGTGTCTGTGGGTTTCCTTATCAAGATCTTGACCCTATTGCTCATATAATCTCTCTGCCCTCTCTTTGTTTGGACTGGGAGCTCAGCCCAGTGCTTTTCTGTGGATCTTTATATCTGCTTCTAACAGTTGCTAGATGAAGGTATATAGTGACAATTAGGGAGGTCATCAATTTAATTATAGGGAAAAACAGTTTTAGAACCCTCTCCATTACTCCTTGGAGATCTCAATAGAGGGAACCATTGTAGGGTTAGAAAGAAACTTGATGTTAGGGAAATTTTCAAGAACTCACTTTTTAAATAACCAAAAAAAATCTATTTTCAATAAAAGATAAATAAGGTATTCCACAAATTTAATGAAATATCATATACATTTCAATACATACCCCCTTTTGTCATAGGATCTCAATCATAAAGCCTATGTTAACCTTGCTGATTTCTTTTTTATCAATGTGACATAAACTAGGGTCCTCTGGGAAAAAGGAACTTCAAATGCAGAATATCTACTGCTAGATTGTCCTGTGAGTTTGTCTGTAGGACATTTTCTATCAGTTTGGGAGGTCTAGCCACAGTGGGCAATTAAATCTCCAGGCAGATGATATTGGGTTGTCTAAGAAATCAATCTACAATGTTTATTAGTGAAAAAAGAGGCTGTGCATTTGGAGGAGACGTGGAAGGGCATATGGAAGGGTTTGGAGGCAGGAAAGGGAAGGGATAAATTTACTAATTATATTATAATCTCAAAAATGTTTGTTTGTGAAAGAAAGGTTGATTAAGCCATAGTCAGAAAACCAGTATGTGACACACCTTCATGACCCCCGCTTCAGTTCTTACCTCCATGCTAATGACCCGACCTCCACCCCAAGACAGACAGTAACCTGTAACCAGAAATAAACCTTTTATTCCCCAAGTTGGTTTTATTTCATTTTTTGTTTTCATCACACATATTTAGTATGTAATGTGTAATTTATTGTGTGGATAATTGTCTGCAAAAGTTAATTTTGTTGCAGTGTCTCTGCAGGTGCATGGAATGCTTCTCACAAAATCACTCTGGTTTGTCAGGTTACAGTGTACATGATATTTTACTGGCCTTGAACTTTGCATCTTAACATCCCAGAGCTCTTTGCCACTATAAACAAATTTTAAGGCCTCTCATTTTTGCCCTTTTATGTATCACAAACTTGTATTCAAGTTTCTTGAGATGAGAGAAGATGTTTGTCCTTTCATAAAGTTTAATTATGTCATTCTGGAGACATAATGGTCAGCATGTGACTCTGCTACTATATACAGAACTTACTGAGACTAAAGCATCATGGTCACAGTTTTAGAGACTTCTTTGTGATTATATTCTCACACACTCACAATTGTTGGGGAAGCTGTCAGACACCATTGCAAAGGTCCACAAAGTTAATCATGTCTGTTCCCAACAAGGGAATTTATTGTAAAGTAATTGCAAACAAATTCTAAACTTTATCCACATTCTCCTTACTCTCACATTCTACGTGTATGTAAAGAGATGATTTGTTTGAAACCTACCTTTGGTTTAACTCATTTTAACTTTTTTCTAAAATAGCCACGCACAGCTTAGTCAAATTTTCCTTTCTGCTGAAGAACCCTGAGTCTCCACATATTGTATGAGAATGATGGGTTTAAATTAAAAAATTTATAATAACTGATGTTACCTATACAAAAGTTAAAATTTCAAAATACCAGCTCTGTCATTTTGTGGTTAATTTTTTGTGCACCTATGTATATTTCAGTTTTAGTGCAGATAAACTTCAACTTACAATAGCATATTTAATGTAACAGATTTAAATCCCAATGTTTTCCTTTCAGATGAAATTTTATGCAAAGGAATGCAGAGTCTGTCTCACTTAACCCACAGTGCTGCCTCATCTGTGGGCAGTATGTTTAAAGAATTCAATTTATGATACCTTGTGGGAATTTTTTCTTTAGGCACACTGTATATCAAGTAGTTTTGTGGTTTTTGAAGGAACTTTTTGGCATGCAGGGCCATTTCTCTAGCAGTGAAAAGCAATCCTTTGTGCTGTGTGGGCAGCAAACTACTTCAAATGCACCTAGAAACATTAGCTGTGATATGTATATTTGGGTAAGCATTGAATTTTTTCCCTATGTAATTGGGATGCTCGATGCTTATCCACAGTGTAGACACTGTCAGCTTTCTTCAGTCTACCAATTATTTCTTCAGGGGACACGATAGGAGTTCTGCCTCACAAAATGTTTCCACTTTCTTCATGCAGCTGGTACCCCATTTTTTCAGCTCTTTCTCAGTGGGCAAAGGGAATAAGAAACGACAGTTTGCAGCATTTCAAGCATGGTGAAAGAGTGCACATAGGCTTTCCCTAAGCAAGCATGATGCTGACTCAGGTGGCTGCTGGACTGTAGTCTTTGTCTCCTGTTACTGTCATGTAGCATATACAGGCTTGAGCAGTGAAAGATTGCTTACTTTCTAGTTATGGCACTAAAATGCATAATTGTATCTCTGTGACCAGCCTTTTATATCTTACCCCCAGTTCCTGGGAATCTAATGACTTATCTTTTACAAGAGAAATACTTCCAAGTAATTCTCCAGGGCAGGACTTAAGATAAACCTGAAACTGGTATATTTTCTGTTTTTTTCTCTGCTGTATTTGCAGCTCCAGAGAAAAGGACACCATTGTAAGAACTTCAGAGTCATATCAAATAGTCTGGGCTCTTGGAACAGGAGCCAGCAAGTTATAGTAAACATCCAATATCCATGGCAGACCATATTCTAGGTGGGCTCCAATATCCAAGCATTTCTAGATTTGGATACAGACAACCCTGTCAGGCACCTTTGGCCCTTATGGAACATCTGATGGCACAGTAACATCATATGGAAGCAAACCAGAATCTTTTCAACAAAAAATTCATCTTATTTTCTCTTTAACAGTTTTCAAAGAACAGTAGTAGGGACTTTTCTGAGGATCACAAAAAATGTTTCCACCTACTTTCCTTGATGAAGTCCACTGAGATGAACTTTGACACAGTTGCAATGTGAATGTAATTTTCAGTTACTATCTTGGGTTCTCAGTTTAAGCTGAGAAGGGTGTTAATATACCATGACTAAAATATGCAGAATACACACACACACACACACACACACACACACACACATTTCAATATATACCTATTCTTTGTAATAAGACAACATTGATGAATTTCTAGAACATTCATAGATATTTCACTTTGTTTCGGTATCAATTCTTTAATTATAAACTCTCTTTAAAATATAGTATGCTAATGATCTTAAATAACTATGTTGGAATGTTCATGTTATAAGGTAAATACTCAGTGGTTCACTGTTTTCCCATTTTTTACTTTTTTCTCTAGAACAGTGGCTATGCCTGATAGGAGGATTCCCTCTTGGCCTGCAGAACGAGGCTAGTGGGTTCTTAAATGTATTACATTGTACAATATTACCTGAAGAATTGCTGCTATTAATTTAATCTTTTGTAGTGATTCATATACTGGGACCTGCCCTGAAGGCACAAGTTGTGTATTTGAAGTCTTTGCCAGCAATGGGTTTTCTTATTGGCTTCATGCTTTCCTCAATTTCACTTTCTTCTCCTCTAATCTATGACTTTCACTAGGATGTTTGTGGGAATTTTAAAATCTATGGTAAAATATATTACTTTCTATTTCAAACTGGCTTTACAAGTGTATAGTTTAGTCACTTTAAGTTAAACACATTTGCATGGATATAACCAAGCACTAGAAATTCTACATCTCTCAAGGACAGACTCAATACTCATTGAAATGCAATTCACTTTACCTCACTGTCCTCATGCCCTGGTAACTACCAGTTTACTTTATCTGTGAATTTCACTGTGCAAGATACTTTATATTACTGCAGTTGCATGGCCTGTTAGGCAACTGATTTAGTGCATTTAACATGGTGATTTTAAGCTGCAGCTATGTTACAACACATGGCACACATTCATTTCTTAATCACACTGAAAAATACATTGCATATACACACCATCTCTTGTTTACCTGGTCATCACTGAGGGTATTTGAGCTGCTTTTGCATTTTGGATATTATGAACTGCTTTGATAAGAACTGGTGTGTCAAGATCACACTCTCTGAGGTTCTTTTTGCAGATTTTTGGGCTGTTTCCAGAATCATGTTTGGTCTAGCATGGGGAATTATACACTTAATATGTTTTAGCTCCATGGCACTCCTTCTCTTTACATTCCCACGAAGAGTACACAGGGTTATAAGTTATGGCAAATTCCTGAAACCCTTTCTTTTGAAAGAAAAGCACTTAAATAGCTTTGTATAGCAAATGAAATGGTTAATAGAGCAAAGAGATGACTTAGAAATCAGAGAAAGTCTTAACTAGATATGTAAAATTAAATAGTAAAAATTAAAAACAAAATACAAAGCAATGGGCAAATGAATTTAACAAAAAATTTATAAAATACAAAGTACAAAAGGACAATAAGTATATAAAAAGTATTCAGCATCCTCACTTTTTGTTGCAGTAGGGAAATATAATTCAAATTTCTATTGAGGATTCAACTTATTTCAATTGAAACTGCTATCAGCAAGAGAACACATATCATGTGTAGGGAAGAATGCAATAGTGAGGAGAGAAAACATACACTGTTTCGGGGAAGATAAATAAGTCTTACCACTATGGAAATTATTACGAATGTTTCTTAATACAACGTTTACAAATAAGATAGAGTTTTATCACTCCTACTATTATACTTCAAAGAAAAGTCTTGGTGTGTCAGAAATAACTACACATCCAGATACCTGGTACATTCACAATATCCAAGGTTTGGAACCAGCCTTGATATCCATCAACAAAGAAATAAAGGAAATGTTCATATCATAATGATATTTGATTCAATAATACAGAATAGAGTTATATAATGATGATAGCCTTTAAGCAAGGCAGGCATCTTCAGGGGCAGATTCCTATGTAAACATACTTCTAAGTACTCTGTTTTATTTTCAACAAAAACTTGGTACAAGCTTAGTAAGAATAGAAGCATTTCTCTTGATCTTTTTGATGGCTGTGCTCTTCAGTTGAGTATACTCTGGTAGGGACTAATGCTTATATTCATATGTAGAACCTCCTTGCATAAAGTCCCCAATCTTCTTTTGTATGAGGAGGGCACTGTTTTGGAAATGACTCGAGTGGTCTCCATGCCTGCTTCAGATATTACCTCTTTCTCTGATTTGTGTTCATTGTATTTGCTTTGCCTTTGTACTAACAGAAATAAAAACCCAAAGTGTAATCAAATTAATATAGTTACTGGTTTCAGAAACTTTAATGAAATTGGAGATTATCATGCTAAATGAAAAATAATACTTAAGAATAATTTTTTCTCATACAAAATGCAGAATCAAATTTTAAGTAGATGGAATGCAGGTTGTAGAATTCAGATAGATAGATTTCTATCTATCTATCATTTATTTAATCAATCTTTCATTAAATATATGATAGATATAGATATCATATATGTGTGTATATAACTTTCATACATATAATATCTATATGTAGATAGATAGAGGATAGATAGATACAGAAGAAAGCACTTATTTGAAAAGGTAAAGACCAGACTAGCTAGAGTACGGAAGGGCACAAGAGAAGAGAACATGGAAGTGACTATGAGCAAGATATGTGTTGTATATGTAAAGAGTGTTATAAAAATCCCACTTATTTTGTATGCATATCTATACTGCTCATTTTGCATAAAAGGAAAGAATAATTAAGTCTAACAACTCCTTGAGCACTTTGTGCTTGCTCATCTGATGTCTGTAGGAAAACCACATTTAATACTGTTAAGTGGCATAAGCCCTCTGACTTAACTGCCTCTTTAAATACTTTAATATCCCTATAAAGAACTTCAACAAACTTAAGCACAACTTACACTTTTTCAGCCTGAATTACATTGTCACTACAAGGATTCATACTGTCAACTTCTCAGGGCTATTGTAGACAGAGATTTGCTGCTGTAACTAGTTAATAGAGAAATAAAATTGCCTTTACTCCCGAGCACATGCAAACTTCACAAGGACATCACCTTAGAGTCTAAGTTCTTGACTCAGATCTTGTTGCTAGAAATTTTAGCTCCCCTCTCCCAGAATAAGTATACCCACTTGTCCCAGTATATCAATTAAATAGACAAATAGGGTGAAAAGCAGAGAGATGAGACTTAATCAATGCACATGTTAAGCAGAGAAACAGATAAAGATTTAAGGGGTCCAGTGACAGCAAGTTTGTCTTTATGCCGTTGTTGTGAGTATTAGACTGAAAGGAGGGTGATTAGGTGCAGACGGCAAAAGTAAACATAATTGACAGGTGGTCTGTCTTGGGATAACAATCTAGTGTCCCTGGAATATAGTGGGACTGTGTTCTGTTACACTGCAAATAGTTATCCTGGCTACTGCCTTAATACAAACTGATTGGCCAAAAGGCAGACAGGAAGTGTGGGTGGGGCTACCAGACTAGGAAAACTCTGGGAACAGGAAGAGCAGAAGAGAGAGATGTCAGAAATACACCAGCAGACCCAGAGGAAAGGAGACCGAGATGAAACCGACCCACATGGCTAAACAAGACAAGCATCATGGGTTAGTTTAAGAGTAAGAGATAGCTACCAATATGTGTGAGCATGAAATTCATTTAAGCATCTGTGTGTTTCTGTGGGACTGTGGGCCTTTACCACCACTGGACAAGACAGAAACTTATTACACAGGAACCCCAGGTTACCAAATGTTTAGGACAAAGAATCTCACCTTTGTGTCTCCATCTTTGAATAGGAACAAGATAAGTTAGGTAGACTGACACTCTTTGAATGACTACAATATTTATGCAGAGTCAAGCAGGAATTTGACTCTCAGTAAAGATACAAAATAAAGTCAGAGATGCCAGGCTTTCTTCAGTGCTTACTTACATTGTTCGCTAGAATGAGAATTCCATGTTGTCTAGCAAAGCCATTTCTAGATACATGTTAGAATTTTCTGTCTCTCTGGCCTCAAAGCTTAGACTGTAGACCTGATTCCTCCAGTGTGCTGGGAAACACCTAACTAAGCTCTATGTGAAATAACACATGATCTCTGACTGCTTCTCTCAATGCACAATGCTATCCTGGGTTGCTGTTTACTTTGTTAGAAACCTTCCTCCAGGGAGAGAGGTGATATTGTATTGTGGGATATTTTAAACTGGAAAACCACTTCTTTATGAACACAAAAATTATTGTTACTGAGAGGGGAAAGACAGCTGTCAGGGGTCAGGAAATCTTTCTGTCTTACAGTAACTGATAGACTCAGGCCTGGGTGGTATTCTGTGATAAGGGGCTATTGGACCTGTGTGAACATCTTTAGAATGTCTCAGCAAGTGTAACCTTTTCAACTCTGTTGGATCTTATTGCCATGCTCTACAATGTCAGTAGGTCACTCATGTACCCATACTGTACCAACCATGATGTCTGTCCCTTAATAAAATGCATGATTGTTTATATTGTTCTTTATCTGCTTGGAAATGTTAAGATAGATGCAGGAAATGGGTCACTGTCACGCATCCAGGTCAGAATGTATCAACACATGAAAGAGGGTTTAATTCTATAAAACAGGTTTAAGATACCAGTCTTGGGGACATGGGAGGATAGGTACTAGACATTGTTACATTGTTTCAGAACATCTGTAGAAATTAGTTGAAGGAGGGCATAGTGGGGAAGGCAGGTAAACTGAGTTTTTCAAAGAAATTACTAAGCCTGAGGCTAAGAATTCCTTTCAGTTAGTGATAGGCAACATGATACTAAATTTTCACCATGTTCTATAGAAATGAGGATACTTTCCTTTCTGTTTGTGGCCAGAGATGATGAAAGTTTTGTAGATATTTAATTTACAGTTGATGGTGCCTTTGGTGTTTTACATGGAGGAACAGTGAACCTCTTCCAAAGTGAGACTCCTGTACGTACTTATGAGTTATAACACATCTGGACCCCAAGAATTTGTTAAACACATTCTGCATCTCCTGTACATCCTGTTATTGATTGACAACTTTTTGATAACAGTTATAATATTTTTTATATTATTGACAACCTTTGAGAACTGATTTCCTCTGAGGTACCACAGATAACATTGCATTGGCATCATTACCCACTCTACACTGCTTTCTCTAAAATAAAAACAATGACTCTCAATCTTGTTCTACTTCGCTGGGATTAACTGCAGCCACATACACATCATAATCTTCATGGTGATTGCATCTAAATCTCCTCATAGTCTTTCAGTTTGACCAGTTTCCTAATAATAGCAGGTATTTTTCTCCTTACTCATGACTCCTTTAGTCTTTTTTTCATCAGTGCCAAGTTGTCAACAATGGGCTGAAATTATGTGGTATTTTTTCTTTTTACTTGTACATACATTTTATTTAAATTTTTTGTCATACCCAGCAGTGCTCTTCCTCCTTCCCCTCTTCCCATTCCTCCATTGTTTGGGCTTTTTTCTAACTTACATGTTTAATCTTTTGATTGAGAGATAGGAATATGATTGACCACAGAAAGAAAATATGTGAAGGGAATGCATTCTGTTGCCTCAATGTTTTGATATGATTTGGAACAATAAACATTCAGTCACTCTCATTCTATGTGCTTTGCTTCATTGTATAAGATGCCTTCTATTTCCTCCACTCTTTCCTATACATGCTTTGGCTTCTCTCATTATTAGTAGTACATAAGAATACTGGTGCCACTATATATATATATATATATATATATATATAATGTATATATATAAACCATCTTCATCTCAATGCAATATATATATATATATATATTTAAGAAAAATGACATCCTAAAATTTGCAGGCGAATGGATGGATTTAGAGACTATATTCCTAAGTGAGGTGACACAAACCCAGAAAGAGAAGGAGGGGCTGTACTCACTCATTAATGGACTTAAAAAAAAAGTCATTGTATACAGGAGCTCAAAGCTAGAACATAGCTAGATTACACAGTACTTCACTTCTGCATTCATAGCCTCTGGCAGGGGTGTTGGTGAAGAAGGACTTTTTTTCTTTAAAGGTCTGGCCACAGGGAGTTTAATATGCTCCAGCAAGTAAATGAGCAACATGAGTGAGCTGTAAAATAAATGGGGAGATCACAAGAGTGGGCATGAACCTGTAAAATCACCCAAAATAAATAAATAAATAAATAAATAAATAAGCAAACAAATAAATAAATAATGAAAAACAAAGTGGTAGGTGCCTAAACAAAGGTGCTTTGAAATGAACAATAAAATCAAAATGTGCCCCAGAAAATAATATAAACAAACAATAAATAAACAATCAGGGAGAAACAGTGAAAGCCCATGTCCATGGGGCAAATCTAATACTATTATTAGTAAAACTGAAATGGCACCAACATGCTTTCTATACATCAACATTTATATACATAGAAATATACTAATCAGAGAAGCATTATTTTTTTTAAAAAAATAAATAGCAGTGAAGGCAGAGACACATAGATGCTTAAGGTACAGAGACCATGTTACGGTTGAATATTCAGACTAAATAGACATTTATACCATTTCTCTATGGCACAATAAACATTATAAAAGAAAGGGTGGAGAGGATATACAAGCAGAAGATAGTGAGATAGTCTAGAGAATTTTACCTTCTGATCATGGAGGAGACATTGCACTCATGATCACACAGAAGTTGAAGCTTTCTGCAATGTGCTGGGATGAGCTAGAATGAGCTGACAGTGTACTACCCCTGCTTGATGAACTGGGTAGAGAGGCAGTCATTGTCTTCAATTTGCTTTGGCTGAAGTATGCACCAGTCTACACTGAATAACTCCACACCTATGGTGACATGGATGACCGTGTGTTTCAGTGAGTTCCCAAACAAAGCAGAAGACAAGAATGTAATGAAAGAGTGTGGAGGGAGTAATAGGATTGAGAGACAGATAAAAGTGAGCAGGGTTTCAGTATTGGAGCATCCTATATACATGTATGAATTTGTCAAAGGATAAATTCAATAAATTATTAGCAATAACTTGTAATTATAAATTATCTTAAATTAAGGACTTTATCTACTCATGTAAGTGGAAAAGAATGGGACAAAATACAGAGACAAGGAGAGAAGTAATCACTTAAGCATTATCAGAAAAATACAGGACTGCTTGCTCAGAAAACAGAGGGTCCAAAATCTCAGAAATGCTGTTGGCTTATGTAGAATTGGAATGTACAGAAACAGATATATTCCTGGAAGCTTGGGAAGAAATCAGATGAACTCATTCTAGCATAGGAGATGGCTTTTGGACTTTAACTTACAAAACTGTACCATACTATGTTTTTGTTAACTCAAGCCATGAAGTTGAAAGTAATTTTTACAATAGCAATAGAAAATGGACAAGGATTATTAACCTAAATACCACTACATATTGGAAATATCTTTTATTGCTCTTTTACTTAGAAGTCCTAAACAAAATGACTGTGATTTTTTAGCCTATTATATTAATTCACTAATTTTTTCTTACCAATTTGAAGATATGAAAATAGTGTATGATGAGAACATACATTCTCAATGCAAAATTTGTCACATAAGGAAAAAATTAATTTTTAGTAAAGTGTAGTACTTACAGGAAGAAACATTTTGTAGGCACAATGAATTAAATAAAATAATGTCTGAAAACTACTCTATAGACCAGGCTGTACTAGATTATAAGAAGGCACCATTAATCATACTTTCTGGAAAACATTTTCTGGAAATATAGCAGCAATATATTGGGTTTGCCTGCTGTGAACATGCCAAGGTTGAAGTAAGTGACAGCATTGTAATCCTGAGCCATGAAGAGTCACTTCTAGGCATGGAAACTCAGCCCTCACTTATAAAGTATCCAGCTATACATACCCAACTAAATCCCAAAACTTCAAAGGACCAACAACATCAGCCCTCATGGTCCTTTGTGAATGGGTGCTGTTGCTTCTACCTCTGTTTTGTCATTTTACCAGTAATAATGAAAAAGTGGGACATGCAATCTGTTGTTTCTGGCCTCAGATGCTGAGGTTGAAAGCAGCCGCACAGATAGAGTTCTGTCCCCACTTGCCCTGATACAGACAACAGCATTGTATCTCCTGAGGCCTGCGATATTGTGGAATCAGTCTTTGTGGAGGGAGAGGGGTCTCAGCAAGAACAGAGCAAATTGTTTCAGTAGGAGTAATAGGGCTTATTAGGGACTATCCAGATGCAGTAGGAAGGACTAGCAACTCATAATGACTTATGACTCTCCTCTTACTCTTACAGACATTGGCCACATGAGTAGAGGAGGGTGGAGTTACTCAGTCTCCTTCTGCCTGTCTGTCTTCTGATACTCCACCCACTTCTACAGTGCTGCACATAGGCCAAAACAACTCCTTTTTTTCAGCATACAGAGAATATTTCCACCATACCTTTCATATATGATACATTAGCATGTATGATGCAAACAAAAAGCCCATATGCACCTTACTATTGGGACTGATCTTTTGGAAATATTTCTGAAACCCAGCTGACCTACTGTATGAAAGCTCAACTAGCTACTTTCAGAGGATTCATGGAGAACCTGAGTGATTCTATTCATCCAGTGACATAGTTTGTCTAATAAACAAAAGAGACATATTGGATATTCTAGTCAAGTAAGCTTGAGCCACAGATGAATTCCCCACACCAAACCTTACTCAAATCACAGAATTTGTAGTGCATGTGTGTTAGATGTGATTTATTATAAAAAATAAAGTAATAAAAAGTACAAAAAATATTTTGGGGTTGCAGGCATGCTAGTGTAGATACTGTTTGCTGACATCAAGTGTTTTGTATAGCTGCATATAGAAAATCCATGCTGCCACCCATCTGTTCTCTCATAGTGTAATTTGGGGTCAGCATCTGAGACATTTCTCTCATTTCAATGTTTCACTTGGAACAGAAACATAAGCAAAGTATTGGTAAGCTTGGCAGAGTCTCAATCCGGGGACAGAGACTCGTCACAAAGTAGTATCCTTTTGGTCACAGTAGAAAATAAAGACAAAGGGTATGAACTATTTTTTTCTTAATTTAGTCATCTTACAGTGAATACAGATTTAAAAATTTATATTGTACATGATTGGTGAACACAAGTGTTATGTGCCAATTAATATTGAATAAATTAAAATATATTTTTTGCAAAAGTTGATTTCTAAGTTTGTTTAATATGTCAAAGGCTTCTTACTTTAAAATATTATTTATTGCATTTAATTTACCATCAATGCTTTGGGTGATTTTTAAATTGCTATACATGAACAGTATGTAGTCTAATACATGGTAAGTAGTCTGTGATTGTTGTCTGAAGGAATAAGTATTTTAATGATGTATGTTAATCACTCATGTATTTCAGGTTAAAAATTAATAATCGCTGGTTTCTTACTCTGTATTTCTGACTAAAACATTTTTGTTTCTTAAAACCCATCGATATCTCTGAACAGTGACCAAAATTTGCTCCTCTGCCTTCAAAAGGTCATGACCTCTCTTGTCTTCAACCATTAGTAAACCTTGTTCTCTGTGTTTTTCACATTACCTCCTTTGAAAACTTCCCTCAATCATTACCCCCCTCCCAAAAAACCCCTTCAATCTGTATTTTCATATATGGCTTCTGGTTCTCAATATAGAAGTATGGAGTATAAAGAAACGATACTTCCTTTTCTAGTTGTAAAATGTTGTACTGGAACCTCCTTACTTACCAGTGCAGCCAACTAAATCTGAAGAACAACCTATAATATCTTCCCGTATTCTCCTGGATACATTTACAGGAAATCTTCTTTTGTGTGAATTCAAGAAAGGGTTCATTTATCTTCCTCTTTCATATCACAGCACATCACTGATGGTAGATAGGCAGGTATTGTCTTCTTATATCAATTTTTTTTAAGAAAAGCCATTTTCCTTTAATGAACCTCACTTACCTTTTCAATGGGGCTCAACAGGCTGTGTGCTGTTTTTCCTTTTTATTTTGTCTGTTATACATCTCAAGTTTAGAGTATGTTCTCCTTTTGGGTTAAACCTCCCTGTATGTATCCTCAGAGACACTTCTATAGCTCTATCTCCTAGGTTATTCTAAGTCCAGACAAGTAGGTTAGATTAAGCATCACAATACTTGTGTGTAAAATAATATTAACAGTATTATCTACTTTAATGTTTAAAAAAATGCCCAGTAGTCACTAGCAGGAACATTATCAAGTAGGTCTTAGTACTGATAGTAAATGAACTATTAAAAATGAAAGCATTTTTTTTGAAAATTCAGTAAATGACATGGAAACATTCATAAAATATGAAAAATATAAGACATAGGCTGGTTCTGACTTAAAATAATGGCTGTGGCTATATTGACTTTTAGCCTCAGATCTGCAGAATTCTCTGTATGTAGTGCTGGTGATTTATAGCAGAGGTGCTTATGTGAAAGCCAAAGAGGTGAACTGCTCCCTCTTCAGAAAAGCAGAAAGGAAGAAAAAATTACATGAAAATTTGAAGAGCATCTTTCTTCACAGGTGATCTCAAGCTCCAAAGCCCATAGCTCAAAACACTGGGTACAGCATGGCCTCTACCATCCCAGTTGCCCATCTGTGATCCAGTCACTCTAGAGGCAGGACTTCCCATGATCTTCTCGTAAATAGTGATGCTCTCAGAAACTTTTTCGGGAATATCTTGTGGAGAGGAGAATTATAGAACTACCAAGAATACCAGTGCCAGTCATATATGCTGTTATTTATAATCACTCTGTAATAAATGTAACTGGCTAGCCAGAAACCAAAAGAGGCTGAGAGAAAAAGGTTTTAAAAATGAGGAAATATTTAAGATTTGTAATTGAAAACATTTTTTTACACAATATATTTTCATCATATTCTTCCCTTCCATCAATTCCTCTGAGATTCCACACTTCCTACCCACTCAACTTCATGTTCTCTCTCTTTAAAACAAACAAATCAAAACAAGCAAACAAAACAAAAGGAAACAAGAACTATAACATGTGGAGTTGATGTATTTATATATGTTATTATTGGAGTCCAGATTAAAAATGTAGTGATTTGGTCTAAAGGTGCATTGCATGTACTATCAAGATAAATTCAGTAAAGCCACCTCCTTTTACATTTCTTATTGTTTAATCCACATTATTTTAATTATTAATTTAAGTTCACTCAGGTTCCCAAGCCGTTGCCAACTTATATATGCACAGGCTGAACCATCACATTTATAAAATAGGTCATGTCCCTGAATGATTTTAATCTCATGCAAAGTCACTGACAGATGAAATGATTTCTGGATTTAATCTCAATCTTTACTCTTAACATGACAAAACCTTAACATCTAGGATTTTAAATATCTCTGCTGCTGCAAGACAAGGGCAAGGTAAAATCTCACATTATAAGCACAACATTGAACCTCGCTGTTGTCACCTAAGATTTTCATCAAAGCTGATATAAGCCTCATGAGAAGGAAAAGCCTTCAACTGTCCTGATAGAAGAAGTGAGATTTTTCTGTATCAACCATACCTCTATGTGATGGCACTTAGTCAAGAGACATCTTGACAGCTGTTGCATGATGGAGTGAGGTGAAGGTCACTTCCTGCAAATGTTAGGATTTTTTAGGATCCCTGTGGCACTGGAGACATAATTGGCCTAAATAAGCAATCCATCATATTTGAAGCATGTGGTGTATATAGGAGGCTCGAAGGTTTAGTGTCCCAAATCACACAATTATTCAGATTGTCTGCAAATAAAAAGAGTTAATTTCAGAAAAGTTTACAGAGAGTTATTTCTATGGAACTGAATATAAAACTGAGATATTTCTTATTGTCTTCCTTTGTAAATTCATTTAAATGGAGGTCTCCATAATGAACTAGCATTATAGGAGTAAAAAAAAATTCTCCTTAAATTTAATGATATTGTTTTAGAAACATAAAACCCATATTGTGAGTTTTTCTTTCAGAAACTATAAGGGATCAACTAATCTATTCTTTAAATTTAAAGAATATATATTAATTTTAAGTATTGAACTTGAGAAGAAATAAAATTGATATTAGAATGCTTACTATTCAGTATATTATTTTGACATTTAGTTGGGGTATTAATTTTAAGTTGCTTTGCTTTTTGTACATTTTTACATTAGTAAATACTAATTTGCCTCATTTTTTGTACTGTTAAATAAATATAAAAATTAAAATGATAAATTTATCCTTTAGGATATTTAAGATTCTTTCATTCATGATGCAGGCTCTGTATTATCCCAAAGCATTTAGGATTCAAACTGTTCTAATTATATGCTCTATTTTAGAGTATGATATCTTGCAAAGATTTAAGAAAAAAGAGTTATAGTCATACTTGTCTCAAATTGGTGAATGGTAATGATTGTCACAGCATATGGCTCACCATAAAAAACTGAAATGTGGGCAATAATTTTAACCAATTTTCAGGCATTATGCCCATTTCAAGTTTTAACACACACATTTAAACTTTTAATTTTGTTATGTATTTGTAAAGCTTTGAAGTTGTGCTATGATTAGATACATGAGCTTTCATTCCACAACATGTGATATGATTTAGTAGAATGTATAAAATTATTTCATATCTAGAAAAATGGTCATTGGAACCATTTGCTACTTGAAATGGCACCTTTGCAATTACTTATTTTGGAGATCTTTTTACTATAATTTTACCACCCCAAGCATGCCGCAGAAGTGGAACAAGATGCTTCCTAACATTTTTGTATGTAAGTGTGGACATGAGCTTTGTGTTTGCCTGTGTGCATACTCACATGTGAATGTCAATATACTCATGTAGAGGTCACAGAATCTTCATGTTAGTTCTTGCCTTATGTCTTGTTTGAGAAAGACTTTATTGTTTTCTCCTGCAATACCAGGCTAGCTGGCCCTTGAGATCCACGTTTTGCTTTTCTGCATCTTCCAACTTCCCATATAGACAATGGGGCAGAAGTTTGCACTGTGCATCCACCTTCTATATAGGTTCTAGAGATTTAAACTCAAATCCACCTGTTTGCATATTAAACAATTTTAGCTACTGAACCATGCCCAGGGTCATGTCCAGGCCTCCTTAATGGAACATTTTGAGACTTACATTTTCTATTCAGCAAAACCCACTTTGAAATCACCTACATTCTTTAGTGTATCAATAGCTCATTTGATTATATGTCATCATACTTTGTTTATCTATTTTAGGGTTGAAGGATTTAAGGTTTGTTTCCAGTTTGGGGTTGTTATATACCAAACAGTTCTGAACATCTGGGCCCATGTTACTGTGCAGTCATGTCTTCAGTGTTTTCAGTATGAAAACCCATGAGGACTGAGCTTTCAGCATCGTGACTAAAAATTATTTTCCTCATGGTATCTTGAAGGTTTAAGCTTTGCATTTCACATTTCACATTTGCATTTATGATATATTTGAGTCTGTTTTTAGAGGAAGTCTGAAGTTCAGGTTCAGATAATTTTTGACCTATGGTGCCTAATTTTATCAACACATTTTGCTCAATGGCTATCATTCCAATGGTGAATTATTGTCCTTTTCTGAAACAATCAGTTGGGCGGATGTATTTCTGAGCAATTCTTCCTGTCTCATTGATTTATGTGCCTAAGTCTCTGCCAAAACCACACAGAGTTGTTTTTCCAAACTCCTCCTTTTCGACTCTGTCTAGCTTGAGTTCCTTCTTTGGTGTCTGGCCAGAAATCAGAGCTTTTAGTTAATCTCTGTACTTTCTGCAACATTGGCATCTCTGAGCCTGAAATAAAGAAACAAACAAAAAGCCAAGAACATCAAACAGAAACAAAAACAAGTGCCTCTGGGATTCTTTGTAGAATTGCCAGAGCTTAGAGTATTAGAGAAGAGAGAAAGGAAAAGGAAAATTGGAACTCTCTACTGTCTGACCTAGAGAAACCTTGGACAGTTAGTTTCACACATGCATCACTCTTTCCATGTCTGACTTCTTCTTTTCACAGTTGATGTGTTGAGTCTTTTCAATATTTCAAGAAGCTGAAGTTCAAAAAACGAGTATAAATTATGAGACTTGATTGCATAATTGAGAATGTTGGAGCTGAAGAAGAACATCAAAGTCTACATCTTTCCACTTCCATGCTAAGAAATAATCTAAGTAATTTTTACCATTACATTTTTCTTTTGTGCCCTGTACATTTAGAAAGACACCAGACATCATACCATAAATTCAGCCAATTTACTATAATTCTAAATATTATGGATGTGGTTTTCAGATATGTGAATTAAATTTCACTCCCAAAACCTGCCTGTTTTTCCCAAGCTGTTTTTGAACATGATTACAAATGTTTCAGAGGAAAACATGGGTGATATAAAAATTGTAAGTATTTCCAGTACTCTGATATTTGCAGTTAATTCTGTTGCTAGTTTTGGCAGAAACTTTACAAAAAAAATGTTTAAATATTTTTTATATGTAAATCATTTTAATTGTGAAGGAAATGTGATTTCATTTTCAGTATATCCCATGGTTATAACACTTGTTTATTTTGCTATCTCCTCTCCCTATAGAACTTTTCCTCTGCCATCACAGCTCCTTCTCTACATCTGTGTGAAGTATTCATAATATTCCAACTAGAAAGGAGGTAGCATAAAGCAATTCACAGTACACAGTACAATAAGGAAAGAAAGGGAGGGTGCCTGTATTTTTAGGAAGAACTTTGAAGAAAGAATCAATAGAGAATGTTAACAACTGGAAGGCAAAATTTCCAAGAAAGACAAGCACAATGATGTAATGGGTCTAATAGCATTTGGGAAGATGGTAGCATCTATGGAAATATCAAAAATGAAGAAGATTAAAATATGAGATGTCCCTATGATGGAGAAAATTATCAGAGTAAACAATGCTAGTTTGTAATATGTTGATTAGGAAAAGATGTATACAGAGCATTAGAAAAATGGGAAGATAAATTTGTCACAAAAGAAGTTATTTAACTCAAGAAAGGAGATGAATTCAAAACCAAACAAAACACTTGGGTACAGTCATGTCCCGTACAATAAAATTTCTATGGCCAAGAAATAGGAGTTCAGTATAGCTAGTGCATCAACAAATATCAGTTTGAGACAAGCGAGAAACTGCAAAGTCCAGAAATGATAATGTATAATTGGAATATATCAAAAATAAAACCTTGAAGTCTTAGAATTTCTACAACTAGAATGACTGTCTTGGATACTGATAGTTTTAGTGATAAATGCACACTGCCAACTACCTTAATAGTAATATCCTGAACAGGATTCTTCCAATTTTCTCAAAATATCCACACCAGTTGCAAAATTTCAAATCTGTGAAGAGAAGAAGTTTAGCTTCAAAACTGTCCTTTTCTTTTACCTTCAAGAAGTACCATGCATTTCTGCATTTCCTGTCTACAGTTTCTTGTTCATGAGGTTCTAACTAAGAAGCAAAAGAATAATGTTCCTTCATATGTTATAAATGTATTTTACAACATATTGAAAACCTTTACATTTGGGTTAAAAGGAAATCTCAAAGCCTTGTAGAATTTGAGGAAAAAAATACAATAATAAAGGTTTCTCAATTGACATATTCTTAAAAACAATTTATGAATTGCTTGATTTTGAATGTTGTTGATTTCCCTAAAGATAGTAGAGTATACAAACTTTAATACGACAGCACATCACAGGTTAAGCAATCTTTGTAACATAAGGAAGATAGTAGAGAGGCCACAGATAGACCACACTAAGAAGTGAAAAGATAAAACATCACTATAAAATCCTGATACATTCCTTTAAATGACATGCAAAGATAAAAATCACTGTTATTTGAATGTTCAGATTCTTTTTCATATGAACTATTCACCACCAAACATAAAAAATGAAAATTGCGTAATTTATATTGAGAGTATGACACAAATTAATTTCTCCATTCTCTTTTCTTCCCTCAATATACTTGCATATGTGCTTGTATTTCCATACACAGTTGATTAACCCAATAAGCTTTCTACTGTTACATGCATTCCCATAATATCCATAATTTATTTATTGTACCTGAATTAGGTGATGCCTAAAATGCAAAACAAATAGAGTATATTAAAATATATGCTTATACTCTGAAAGCATTAAAAGGACCAAGCAATGTTCTTCATTTTCAGTTATAAAGTATATATGCTCATGGACTAAAAATTCACCTATTCAAGAAAAGCATAGATACAATTCTTGACCTAGATATATTCAGTAAGAACCTTCCTGAAAGTTTCTGAAGTATTTTCTCAAAATTGCTGTGCCTTGTGTTTTACAATGGAAAAGTGTTTCTATACTTCTCTTTTTAAATGTATTGTCAACCTAAACATTCTGGGTCTTCTAGCTCCCTGGAGGGCATAAGGTACAGCAGTCCAGCCTCTAGCATAGGCTAGTTTGAATGACTAGTTCCCTAAAGCCTTTGAATAAATGTGTCCTCATACAACTGACCTCCTGAATGTGTGAAGTGAAGCATTAAGTATCAGTGCTAGCAGATACTCTCCATCTCAGTAGGTTACAGGAAAGCAACCTTGCTCAGAACTTGACCCTTAGCATCTGGCTATGCTTCAGATTCTCCAATGATCTTCATTAGATTTCTAAATATGAGTCTGAGTTAGGTTAAGTACTGTTGAGTGAGTTGATTTTATTGTTGTCTTGCTTATAAACGAAGAATACACTTTAAAAGTTTTTACTTGTGTAAAAAGACAACATCAACAAATAAGCACATTCTGAAATAGGTGTTTTCTCTAAGTCAACTAAAATGTTTGCTTCTTCACATGCAGCTAACTTTTATTCTAGGGATTGAACAATAAAATTGAAATTTCTAGTTACAAATATCTTAAAGATGTACTGTAATTCAATTGCAGGTATAATGACAGGTCTTAGAATTCTTCTATGGTTTCTCTGATTGCTCGACTTTTCTAATATAGTTAATATTCTGTCACAATTCTATATGACTTATGGAAAAGTTAGAAAGTTCACACCAAGAGTTTAAATCTTTTCCTCTCTCCTAAGTTTAAGCAACAACAAAACAAAACCCTTCTAATTTCCTTCTAGGTGAAAAAACAAACCTTAAAAACCAAATGATTCAAGGCAGGTACATTATTATTTTCTAACACAGTTTGTTCAAGCAGGTGAAGAGCGCATAAAAATCTGAACATTTATCTGAGACTGTAGCTCCAATTTTCATCAGTGAAGACCCAATTTGTGTCAGAGGGTAAAACTTGCTTGATGAGTGCTGTTCACCAAAGCTATTAAACAACTTTCAATGTTCTTGCTCTCTCACATGTAGGACACTAAACTTTTACAGAGATAGACTGTTTAAAGTCTTCCTAATTATTTCCATTATCATCTAAGAAGGATCAGTAAGACTCAGCCTCTCCTGTAATTCTCCAAGTTATCAGTGAAAATTACATGGCAATCAAAAAAGCCTTCCCCTGGCTTTATGACCTGATTATTATTTAGAGTCTATCTAGCAGTGAACTTGAGGTTCATGCAAATGTGTTCTTTGGGAAAGTCATTGTGTAGCTGAACAATTTGTTATATAAGAAAGTCAGCTGGAATTTATCATCAGCCATGAGACTATTTTTTAAATCAGTGATTTTTCTAAAGCAGGCATATTATTTTACTAGTTTGATTTTAGTTCTGGCTAGAATGCTATTATTAAGCAATGCATGTCTGTTAAAAAGACACATTTTCTTGTATTGCTATATACCATTATAACACCAAATTATGCCAAATTTCATTGGTTTTGGTATCTTAAATCCAAACCTAAAACAGACATAACTCTAGAAATGCGAGATGATTGCTATGTATTAAAGAATAACAATAAAATTACAAGATAATTTGCATAAACACATGAATTTAACAAGACAAAAGTAGCTTATATGTACTTACATGACAAGTATATAGTGATGGCTACAATTGTATTTTGCAAACATATTTACAGTTCATAAAATAATGATGTAAAATATCATTTTATATCTGCATATACTATAACAAGTAGACAGCTATTTACTAATGCAATGTTGACTGAAAACATCCTTTATCATTTAGATGCTAAAGATATATTTTTTAACATGCCACAGTGTATTTATGACAATTGATAAGTGAGTGGGAACACAGAAACAAATTATTTCAATTTAGGAAATGAATATGATAGAATGTGTTTTTTGGATGCTATTGGAACACTTTACTAAGTCTATATTCATATGGAGAAGGTTGGAGGCTGCTGGGTCGTAACTGATGAGATGCAAGGTTCTAGGATAAATAACGTATTCGGGATCCAGAGAGTCAATGGCCCATGACAGCTGCAATGTGGACTTAAGTCTGCATCATGTTTCTCATACACCTTGCTCTGAGATGCATCATTAAAAGAGAGTGGCTTGAACACATTACTGCATGAAAGGATAATCTAGGTAAAGTATAAAGAATACTTAGGGAAAAGTAAAATTAGTCTAAGAGAGTCTTCATTAGATGAAAATTGACTCCTTACCTCACTATTGTGACAGTAAAGGAGAGCAAAGTAGCATGGAATATACTTATATATCAACTTATTCTTTTATGGGTATATTCCAAAAAGCGTTTGTATATAAAATGCTTACAAATATCCTATGGATCTAGGGAGCCATTTGGTAATACATATACATGTGTTGTTTGAAACAATACATTTGAATCTTTTTTAATTACAAATTTATTTTTAGAAGTTATAAATAAAAATAAAAGTCACATACTAAAGTTAACCAGGAACAAAAACTACATAGTCAGCATACAGAGTAGCCATTCAGAATGGAAGTTGTGGGGTTTCACATTGGACTTTATGCTTTTAAAATCAACGTATTTTTATGCACTTATCTACCACTAAAAATGAAAAATCCATTGCAGTAAGAACTAGAGAAACAGTTCACTCTAGGTTTAAAAGGCTATTTGTTACTCAGGCTTTTTCTTGAACTTCTAGTTTTCATAATGATGCTGAAATGGGACCCTCAGCCGCATGACCATTGATATTTTGAAGAATTCTAAGACTTAAGTATGAAGAAATTGATGCTTTGTTAAACACAAAACTAATGAGACTTCTTTATTATTAAACTTGGAGTCACATGTTCATGAAGATGGTCTTGTTTAGTCTTAATCATACAATTTCTACATGAAGTCTTAAACTCCTAGGTTGTTTAATGTGTACATCACTTATTTTTGTCTTCAGAATTTTATTCAGTATTGTCCCCAATCCAACATACATAGCATACTTGTGCAAAGTATCACTTTTGTGCTGAAACATAAAGTGTTAAAATATTTTATTTTGTTGATGTTAGAATTTATAAAGAAAAAGAGAAGAAAACAGAGGCCAAGAATATGTAGTAAAGATATATGTCTAAATAAAAACCTGCTTAAAAATGTATGTAGGAAAGGGATATATCACAAATGCAAGAGATGGAAAAAAGGCAACTAAATGAAACACACTAGTCAAAAGTTGCTTGTGACTATGAAACTGCATATGTGGACTCACATATATGTATACATATGTATGGTGAGAAGTGACGAAATGTTAATCTAGAAAGCACTGTGATCCAGTGGAAATTTTATTCAGTTGGAAAAGAGAAAATGAAGTTCTGATGTTAGTGCTTCAGGCAAGACACATAATCTCTTTGGGTATCAATTTCCATATCCATTAAATGGTAGCACATACCTTACTATGTATCTCATGTGCAACTGATTTAAATAAGATAGTGGTTTAAAAATCAGTTTGGAAAAATGTATAAAGGATTCTATAATAAGTTCTATCATTGAATGGCCATATTTTTAGGAGTCAGAGACTTAGGAGGAAGAAAATTCAAGTCAAACAAAGCAAAAATAACCTATAGAGATTGTTCAGCTTTTATAAAATAGCAGTTTTGTTTTGATACTAACTAACAAAATTTCATCAGATGTCAGGAACCTATAAATTGAAATGTTCTAAAGACTTTTGGTCTAATAACTACCTCGCTATTTCTCATGTATCCTCTCTACACATGTGTTCTTGCCTCTGCAATGTTGATGTTTTTATTATAGAAATTTTCATCGTTACTGTGGCTGTTATTTAGGTGTGCTGGTAAAAATCTGAGGGAAAACATTGATAACACATTCTTACAATGAGCAGAGGATGATGAATTAAAGCATGCATGCTAGTGCTCAGCACTTACCCTGTTTAGAACCAACTTTATAGGGATTGGCACCACCCATATGGGTGACTATTCCCATCTTAGTCAGTGTAATCAAGACACACCAATAGGCCAACCTGATTTGAAAATTCTACATTGAGGCTCTCTTCCCAAGTGATTCTAGATTGTGTCAAGTTGACAGGTAAAAGGAGTCATGATAGCTGTCATATTCCTAGGTAGTATACCACTGATGATAAATTGCCCACAGTCCAGTAAATCATCAACCCCCATTCTAAACATGTTCATACAAGTAACTAATTATACACAGTGAGTCACAAAAAAGAACAACCATGATTAACACGTCAAAGTTTAGGCCTGTAGTCTGTTTCTATATTGATCTCAGTTTACACATGGGACTGTTCCTATATATCAGACATTCAGAACAATTTTTGAATCAATCCTTTTGATTAATTATGAGTTAATGTCCTTTGTGTTTTTCAGGGTTAACATCTTTTTTACGCTTTTAAATATACAATGGAGCAACATTTGGAGTATTGTAAGCACTTGCAGGATCCTACTTTTATTCACTCCCCGTCTTAATGAAAACTCAAGAGATCATAAACAGGAGAACTTTCTTGTCAACTCAAATTATGGATAAATGGGAACAAATTGCAATGGTTTTATGCACCATGGAGAAACATCAGTTAGTACCTCAAATTAGTTTGTCTTTCTGTACCCTACAACCACAAAGACCCACATGTTTTGGAAAAGACCATGTTCAAGTTCAGTGGCACACATGTTGTTATTTTGTCTCCTATGTTTTTTGTTGTTGGGCTCCAGGCAGTTTTATCTAACATTTATTATGTTTTGGACATAGAATCACTGTCAATAAACCGTTGTCTTTCTGAGAAAAAAAAAGCAATTGAATTCTAATCTTCATATAATAACTATCATTTGACTATATATTATATATATATACATATATATAGCACTTAAAGCATGCTAAGATTTTAGATCACCTCAGATTAGAATTAATATTCAAAGAATCAAAAGTAATTAATTTTTAATTATTTATTCAAATGGAGAAGTCAGGAAATTAGAAATCCGCATAGTGTGAATATGACAATATACAAGAACAACTTTTTTTCGCTAATGCAAATTCATTGGAACACACTTGGAACAAAGTCATTATCAGCATAGTGTTAAATAAGTGAAAACACTATAAACTTTTTGGTGCCCTTTGCTTCCAAATGTTTTCATTACATGCTGTCAAAAATGTTTTACAGTGAAGTGTTTTATTTCCTGTGTGTCTTTTTGTCACTGTGTTAATCAGCAAACAGATAAAAATTCAGGAAGAGCTAGTGGTTGATAAAGCATGAGTATAATTTAGAAACTGGAAACTGTGCCCATGACAAAATATTAGTTGCTTTAGCATACAAAAAATGACATTAATATTAGTTTTCTCCCTCATCATGACATCAAACTTTGACAGAAATCTGAGGTAACTAGAGTTAAAACTTGGTGATTTAGGTCAACTTAAAGTATAGAAAACTGTTACAGAAAGTATCCTTTCCCTGGGTGGAAATCATTGATGTGTCACAACACCTGAGAATTCATTTAAGGTCTATTTAGTCATTTAATTTAATCAATTAATTAAATTTCTTTTGAAGCAGAGTTTTGCTATGTTATTTTTGTAGATTCTTAAACTCATCTCATAACACAAATTAGCTTTGAATTTGAGACATTGCTTCAGAATTTCACCCAATTACACAGATCACTTCCTCTTGCCTAAAGGTTAAGGTATAAGACTCTAAGCTTCTGTTTCAAAACCATACCTGCTTGCATTCCACTTTGTTGTACCATGGATGATAATAGACTAAATGTCTGGTAAAGTAAGTTACTAAAATGAAATGATTTTTCTGTATAAGAGTTGCTGTGGTTGTGGCATCTGTTCATAGAAATAGAAACATTAACTAAAGCAGAAGCTGTTGCCAAGGACCAGGATTCATGCAATACCATTCACTTAGTTTGAAGTGTTACTTTTTTTTTTAGTTGGAAAAATCAAGGTGATGAAAGTTCAGTCTTTTCGGGGATGTTACAGTGATGACTTAAATCTAGCAAGTACTAAACGTTTTACACAAACAGAGGTTAGCAATATGGTATGCTAGAGGAGGTACATATTAAATATATAAATGGCAAATTTCCAGAAAAACTTATACAATGCCATTAGAAGGGTATGTGTATATTAAAATAGCAATGTAGATGGGCTAGAATGAATGGCTAAAGGAGGCAGAAGAGATGAACTAAGGGCCTTCTGGGTCTATTCCATGAGGCTGTGTCCCAAGCATATGAAGGTCAGCTAGGAGGAGGGCTCACCTGGTAGACTGCAGCATGTATAAAAGCAGCCTGGGAAGACCAGAATGGGTGAGGGGCAGCAAGTCACAGAGGCCTGTATTCCTAAAATGGGCAAATTTAGAGCAATGAAATGCACATGTATGATTTTATTTACCAGCAGATAAGCTGGAGAAAATAATTCTCCATCTTCAAGTTGTCAGATATCAAGGGCTATAGCATCTCTCTGTGGGTGTACTGTGTTCACATTGGCCAAGTAGGCTAAACATCATTCTGTAATGAAATAACCAGGTTATTTACAAGAGACATGTATCTCTATTAACTGAAAAAATTATAATGCAAGAATATTTGGTGCCATGTGTGTAAATGTACATTGTTTCCCCAGCCAGTCACATGTAAACTACCATGATTTTAATATCTCCAAGGTAGTTTTAAAAGCTAGGAAAGAAATTTTAGAGAATATGCAACTAATTTACACTGTCATCATCCACTGTCAGTGGAGAGGAATGAGAAATGAATAGAAAAGTATCGCGGTAAAAACCTGCCGTGAGATATGTTTTAAGTGAGGTTTATTTTGTGAGAATCACTTACAAAACAGAGAAGGTTTTAAGAGAAAGTTAAGAGATAAAGTTGCAACACGCCACACCACCGAACTCTCCCGCCGACGGCCCGGCACCGCCTACTCCCCGAAGCTGCATCATCAGTCCGAAAACCTGCGCAACTGGTCCGGAACTCTCGCAAGAGAATGTAGGCTTCCTGTCCTGGTCCTCTCCCTCGGAGGTCTACTTCCAAGATCCTTTCCAGTCCACCACACCCCTTTCGTCTCCAGCTTTCTGACGCAATCCATTCACATGTATAGTTTCTGATTTCCCGCTACAGAAAAATGTTTATGCTTATCTCTAGTGTTATTTTTATGAATTAGTGATTTAGACATTTTGGATTTTATTTTCCAACCACCTATTGATTTTTCATTATCAAACAAAATATTAATCTTTATTTTTGTTTATCTTTTAATGTTTAACTTTTATTAAATATTATAAAAATATTTACAACTGAAAGGATTGCCACAAAATAAAAAAAAAATTTTGACTCTGGAGAACAACCTCAAGGAAAAAACATTACTACAGTCTCCCCTGAATCCTAACTCAGACCCAGTCTCTCTCTGACTTCTTTAGCAAACACATCCAGGTCTTTTAAAAGAGGTTGTCTAATAAAATAAAAGTAGCTCAGGGTAGAACCCTGGGTTAAAATCTAGGAACTAGGGTGGGGATGATCATGATACTGACTTTAAAAACCAAGATTAATAACATCCAATTCACGATTTCACAAACACGGAAATAAACCACAGCATATCTCTGCTACAGTTTATTAGGAAATTATTTTTACCTCCAGGTGATCACAAATATTGTCATGAGTGTATATACTGATTTGTCATACACGTACAATTATTTTTATCTTATATTTTTGCACCATCTTGGATTTTCATTGGTTTACTCACTATGACCAATATTAGGGCTTATTCCAGTTTCAGTTATCAGCCACATGAGACAATTAAATTCCAGCTTAAATTAATTTCAAGTTACTGAGGGGTGTGCAATATCATTTTCTCAAGGAAGCTTGACATTTCTTTCAACTTTATTGTTCATATGTTTATTTCTTATATTTATGGTTGTGAGTCAAGCCTTTAACCACTAAGATATCTCTGTAGCTCATATGTTTATTTCTTAATCTCTTTATATTATATTATATTATATTATATTATATTATATTATATTATATTACATTCACTCTAAAAATAATCTATTTAAGTTTATTTGGAAGCTACAGGAACCTATCAATCACTATTTAAATTAAAAAATTGTAAAGACAGCACTATTAAAAAAGGTGAAATAAATATTTGTTAATTAAAGCCAATTGATCACTTTATATGTAAGTCTAATAATGAGGTTGTGTTTAAACATGGCAGTAGAAGTGTGCACTGATAGACATTTGCTCTTGGGTCATTGTTTCCAAATTACAGTGAGCCCTTAAGATTTGTAGTAATATTAATACTTATAGCAGGTAGAAGTAAGTTCTGACATATATGACAATAAACAGGACACACAGAAGTTTTGGGCCCAGAGGAGATTTGATTGAAGGCTTTCTCAGTAGAGAATAAAGAAAAGTTTAGAGTTTTCCCGGAGGTTACAGTAATATTTGTTGGAAGAACAAAGATGGAGGGCCATGTTACAAAGTCTAAACTATCACACAAATATCAGCCTCTGAGAACTTTAAAAATATTACATCATAGTTTTTAAATGGTTTCTTGTAATATTTGAGTTTCTAACATATAAATAATGTATAGCTCTGAAAGGTGGGGAAATATTTATACTGATTCATTGTTTTATAACCTATCATAAAATTAATAGTTTTTTTAAATTCAAGGTACTGTTTTATGAAAAGAAAATGTTTTAGTACCAGTTTTCTACCTTTGATTGGCCACAGTATCCCAGGGCTTCATGCTGCTTTACCTCATAGCAAAAAGTGATAAGTGGTAAAGCAAGCAAGCATATGTGAGAAAGCAGGAGCTATGGAATATTTAATGACAAATCATTTTGAGGTAATTAATCTACTTCTAAGAATGAAATTCTACTCATGGAAACAAAGTCAGTAACCCAGGGATGGATGAGAGCACTCACCCACCACCCTAATGAATGTTTCAATGAGGGTTGAAGGTTTCAACATGTGAACACTCAAAGTACCTTTACTGTGTCCTTTATTTTTGTAGCATAGATGAGATAAATATTAAATAAAATCATGATAGTTGGATGACAAGCGGTTCTAAGGATCATCTAGAGCAGTAGTTATCAACTTTCCTAATTCTGTGTACCTTAATACAGTTATTCATGCTTTGTTGGCCACCAATCATAAAATTATCTTTTTTTTCTTCTTTATTTTATATTTAACAAAAAAAGTAACATGAATTTAAAATGAGGAAAAGTTAACAATAACTATGAACAGGATAAGAATCATAAGCATGGCATATCAAGGGTGGTAATGCAAATAAGATTGCTACACATAAATTTACTATGTGTTCAGCTTTCCCTCTGAAATTTTTTCCCCATCCCTGTATATCCTCATTCAAGGTCCCTTCCCCCTCCCAACACATCTTGACATTTCTCTTCTCTGCAACTCCTCATCCTTTCGCTGGGCAGGGAGCAGACAGTCCTATGGTCCCACTGATCCAATAATGCTTGGATCAGTCACCACTCCTGGTCAAATCCAGTTTTGTCCCCCCTCCTTCAAGAATGAGTCTGGTATTCCTATAGTTGGAGTGGGGTTCGAAGGATCAGTCCAGGGTGTTTCTGATCCCAAGCTGTTCAGTGGTTGTGGTTTGTCGCTTGGATATGTTTGGCTTTATTTTTTTTTCTTGTTTGTTTGTTTAGAACCCACTAGTGAGTGAGTACATCCCCTGCTTATCTCTCTGAGATTGTGGTACCTCGCTCAGGAGGATATTCTCCAAATCCCTCCATTTGCCTGTGAATTTTTGGATATCGTTTTTTCTTACTGCTGAGTAGTATTCCATTGTGTAGATGTACCACAGTTTGTTAATCCATTCTTCAGTAGAGGGACATCTAGGTTGTTTCCAGGTTCTTGCTATTACAAATAATGCTGCTATGAACATAGTTGAGCTA
>PVIH01020810.1:0-31364 GCA_004025045.1 Sigmodon hispidus
TGAGCGAAGTCTCACAAACTCAGAGAGATAAGCAGGGGATGTACTCACTCACTAGTGGTCTCTAAACAAACAAACAAGAAAAAAAGTCAAACATGCCCAAGCGGCAAACCACAACCACGGAACAGCTTGGGATCAGAAACACCCTGGACTGACCCTTTGGATCCCACTCCACCTAGAGGAACGCCTGACTCACTCTTGAGGGAGGGGGGAAAGAACTGGATTTGGCCAGAAGTGGAGACTGATCTAAGCATTATTGGGTCAGTGGGACCATAGGACTGTCTGCTCCCTGCCCAGGGAGGGGATGGGGAGTTGCAGAGAAAAAATTGACCAGATGTGTTGGGAGGGGGAAGAGACCTTGAATAAGGATATACAGGGATGGAAAAAAAATTCTGAGGGAAAGATGAACACAAAGAAAATATAGGTGTAGCAATCTTATTTGTATTTCTCCCCTTGATAAGCCATGCTTATCATTCTTATCCTCTGTATAGTTATTGTTAACTCTTCCACATTTTAAATTCTTTTTACTGTGTTTTTTTTGATAAATACAAAATATAGAAGGAAAGAACAATAAAAAAAAAGAGAAAAAAAAATTAATATGCAACAAACCAACCCTAAAGAAAAGACAAGAAGTATTTTTTCTGGCTGAAGTGAATGGGCATAGCAGAAAGACTGAAGAAAGAAATATGAAGCCCAAATGTGAACTGATTAAGAACCACATATACTTGCTAAAACTATATTTGAGAATGATATGATTGTATACATAAGTGACCCACAAAATTCTTCCAAGGAACTGCTATAGCTGATAAACACCTTCAGCAATGTAGCAGGATACAAGATTAACTCAAAGAAATCAGTACCCCTTCTTTACACTAAGGATAGAAGAGCTGAAAAAGAAATAAGGGAAACATTACCCTTCATAATAACAGCAAATAGTATTAAATACCTTGGAGTAACTATAACCAACGAAGTAACAGATCTATTTGACAAAAGTTTTAAATCACTAAAGAAAGAAATTGAAGAGGATATCATAAAATGGAAAGCTCTCCCATGTTCCTGGATAGGTAGGATCAACATAGTAAAAATGGCAATTCTAACAAAAGCAATCTAGAGATTCAATGCACTGCCCATCAAAATCCCAACACAATATTTCTTGGACTTTGAAAGAACAATACTGAATTTCATTTGAAATAACAGGAAAGCCAGGATTGCCAAAACAATTTTACTCAAGAAAAGAACCTCAGGAGGCATCACCATCCCTGACTTCAAGTTATACTATAGAGCTACAGTAATAAAAACAGCCTGGTACTGGCATAACAACAGACTTGTGGATCAAGGGAATAGAATTGGGGATCCAGACATCAACCTAAAAACCTATAAACACCTGATCTTTGACAAAGAGGCCCAAAATATTCAATGGAAAAAGGATAGTACATTTAACAAATGGTGTTGGCATAGCTGGATGGAAGTGTGTAGAAAAATGCAAATAGATCCAAGCCTATCACCCTGCACAAAACTCAAATCCAAGTGGATCAAAGACCTCAACATAAACCCAGCCACTCTGAAATTGATAGAATAGAAAGTGGGAAATACACTTCTACGAATGGCACAGGCGACCACTTCCTAAATATAACACCAGTGGCACAGACACTAAGATCTACAATCAATAAGTGGGATCTCCTGAAGCTGAGAAGCTTCTGTAAAGCCAAGGACACTGTCAATAGGACAAAACGACAACCTACATAGTGGGAAAAGATTTTCGCAAACCCTATAAGTGATAGAATATTGATCTCTAAAATAAAGAGAGAACTCAAGAAACTAGAGCCCAAAACCTTGAATAACACAATAAAAAAATGGGGTTCAGGTCTAACAAGGGAATTTTCAGCAGAAGAAATACGAATGGCTGAAAGGCACCTGAAAGAGTGCTCATCATCTTTAGCCATCAGAGAAATGCAAATCAAAACAAGTTTGAGATACCACCTGACACCTGTTAGATTGGCTAAGATAAAAGACACAGCGGACAGCCTATGCTGGAGAGGATGCGATGCAAGGGGAACACTCCTCCATTGTTGGTGGGAGTGTAAGCTTGTTCAGCCACTTTGGAATGCAATATGAAGGTTTCTCAGAAAATTGAGAATCAATCTCCCCAAGGACCCAGCAATACCACTTCTGTGTGTATACCCTAAAGAGACACATTCACACTCCAAAGGTATTAGCTCAACTATGTTCATAGCAGCATTATTTGTAATAGCAAGAACCTGGAAACAACCTAGATGTCCCTCAACTGAAGAATGGATTAACAAACTGTTATTTAGGTTAACAAAAGTAGTACAATGGAGTACAACTCAGCAGTAAGAAAAAATGATATCCTCAAATTTACAGGCAAATGGATGGATTTGGAGACTATCCTCTTGAGCGAGTTATCACAAACCCAGAAAGATAAGCAGGTGATGTACTCACTCATTAGTGGACTCTAAACAAACCAACCAACAAACAAGAAAAAAAGCAAATCATGCCCAAGCTGCAACCCACAACTAATGACCAACTTGGGATCAGAAACACCTTGGACTGACTCCTTGGATCCCACTCCCCCTAGAGGAACACCTGACTCAGTCTTGAGGTTGTGGGGAGAAAACTGGATCTGCCATGAGTGGAGGCTGAACTAAGCAATATTGGGACACTGGGACCTTGGGACTGCCTGCTGCCTGCCCAGAGAGGGGATGGGTAGTTGTGGAGAAGAGAAAATGACCTGGTGGTGGGAGGGCGAAGGGACCTTGAATATGGATATACAAGGATAGAAAGTGTGACTTCTTTGTTCATAATAATAAAATAAAAATAAATTTAAAAAAATCTAAAGGACCAACAGCTAGGCAGGATTTTTAGAGCCGATAGAATCCTAGGGAGAACCAAATTTGACTCAGGAGGGTTTCCAACCAAATGTAAAAGTAACAGGATAGAAAGCACAAAGGTAAGGTAAAAGAGCATATAGATTAATAGAAATGGATTAATTTAAGCTATGAGCTTGCTATAAACAAACTTAAATTAATGGCTGAGGTTTCATAATTAGTAATAAGTCCCTGTGTGGTTATTTCAGAACTGGCTGATGGGACAGAAGAGTCCATTTATAAAAGAGAAAGAGGAATATATAGAGAGAAACATACAGAAAGAAAGAAAGAGAGAAGAGAGAGATAAAGGAGAGACAGAGAGAGATTACAGTTTCCAAGGCTCCTTCAATGATGTGTTTCAATATCTTAACTGCCATCTAAAAGTTTCCTAAATGTTCTTCAAATTTTGACATTGTATAGGCTAGTGACCAAACTTTTATCATGGGTAAATGTAACTTGTCTTGTATTTTGTAATTACTTCTATGGCAAAGTTTGTTGGTAAGCTGTGAGCAACTGAGAAATTAAAATGTTCACACACACACAAATATATATTGTACATATGTTCATACAACAAATATTAATTTAATAGGACATACATTTGGAAGTAAGCAAAAAAGATTATATAGCAGTATTCAGAGAGAGAAATTTAAGGGCTAAATGTTGATATTCGGTATAATCTTAAAAATAAAAACAAAAACAACAAACATAGTATTACCTTCTGTAAGTCAAAAGTGAAGAAGATCGTTTTTATATATATTTGTTTTATAGCTCACTGAATAAAATATTATTATTTATTTCAAAGAATATTTTCTATTTCAAATGTAGAATACTTCTGATATTTTTATCTTCTATTTTTTTTATCTAACAGGTAAAATATTCACTGTTGCTTTGAATAATAAATAACTTAAATTTTTCTTTTTTATAATTCAAGATATTATAAAATATGTATTATAATCTGGTGAATATCCACTGTTCTGACATTGCCACTTCAAAGAGCTGTATGTAAAAGGGGGCAAAACTTAAAATGTGGTCAATTTCCTTATAAGTTTTTACTAGAAACTTTATAATTAATTAATGAAATCTGCTAGAATACAATGTTATCAGAAGCCTGTGACTTAAGATTCAGCCTGGGGTTAGCATTTTGTTTCATTTTTTCTTTCAGTTTTCATTCAGATTTTCTTTTTTCTTTCTCTTTTCCTTGTCTTTGACTTCTGAAGTCAAAACAGACAGATATTCCCAAGCTTGATATACTTGCAGCCACTGATTTGGCAGCATTGAGTTCTGGCACAAATTTTGAAGGCTTTTTACTTGAGCAAATGATTTCCACTAGAGAATTTTCAGCAAAACACAATCTTCTTTCTTCCCCAGATGTTTCTTCTCTTTGGTGTGCATGACCAGGACAAATTGTGTGAGGCAAAGCATATGTGGCATGTTGTCTATCAAAATCATAGGACTGCGGTCATTCTTTTCTCCTTGACAGAAGACACTCATTCATTATCTCTTTCTTAATGACAGATTTTATTTTTTCTACACTACCTTTGTTATTTGAGAGCAATAAGAATGCTGCATTTTCTGAAACCAAATGATTTCAGCAATTAGTAGCATTCCAGGGGCTGATATTGAGTTCAACAAGCATTCATTACACCCCTGTGGATTCCTGTTCACAATTGCTTCCACAAGTATACCTCACAAGTGTACCTCCAATTGCCTTAGGATGGCTCAAGAGGATATTGAAGAATATTCAGCTGTTTCTTTAATCCAAGAAGAGAGCACTGGAGACGGCTGTGCTATGCAATATATCCCATTTTGTTTCTAAGGCAATTATATTCAAATAGATAGCCATCTTAAACTTATCAACTTGGCACTGACATAGTGAAGGAAGTTCCATTCTCAGTGAATATCAGATTATTACCAAAGAATCTAGCAACCAGAGACACACAAACATCACATCACTGACTGCTGATACTTTAAGTGAATTGAGACAAACATATGCAACATGTTTGATGACTGAAATAAAATTCTCTCATGAATTCTCAGATCATGTTTTGCATAGCAAATAGCCCCAGTTTTCTGAGACATTCTAGATGAACTCAACAATATTAACCAGCTGGCATCCACTAATGGGAACTCAAACTACCACTTCTGGGCATTCATTTTCTTCTCTTGTAAATACTAACTCCTTCAGTAGCATCCACATAACGTTCATCTGTGTTTCTTTCCAAAAAATAATCCAAAAGGAATAATTTCAGGCTCATCCTTGGAGGAACCTATTATCCCATCAAGTAATTTGGATGATAATTTATTTTCAGATAAAACTGTTCATCTATTGTCCCTTCATAAACTCTCTCAGGACATGATGTATTCTCCTTTGATTCAAAAATGACTAGTTTCAAGCAGAAAACATTCTAAAAATATAATCAGTAAAATATGATGTAACTTTGGGCCCAGTGATTTAACAGAAATAAAAGATTAAAATATTTCCTGAATAGTTCACATTTCACATAGTTTATAATTCTCTGTGTTTTGAATAAATCATGTTAATGTAAAGAAGCTTCCAGTAATGGGTGCTAGTCACTGTGCAGAAACTCAAGTGTGATTTGCACAAGAAATTTCTAATGTAGCATTTTACTTTGTGCCAGCAACTCAGTCACTTGTAGCTGAGACCTCTGTTGCCATCTCTGTAATTATACCGGATAGGTCATATTATATAATGTACATTATTTTTAACTCCAATTTAAAGGAAGAGTCTGAACCTCTTCAGAATGTTTCAGATGGGACCTTCATAATATGGGCATCATCAGCACCTTCACCTTGCAAGCCTGATTCTTTCCATTATGATGGATTCCATTCCAGCACCTCCATAGCTGATGCCTGCTGGTGGGTTTCTCTGCTTCTATCTAATAAACTTTTACACTGCCTTTCATCTCTATAGAGAACAAAGAACCTGTGTGGTCACTGGATGCTCTAAACAGCCTCATTGTACTCAGAGCAGCAGCCAATTCAATGAAAATGACCCCTGCTGTTGTACCTGAAAGAGATAGGTATTCTTTATGCACTGCCACAGAGGCTGCTGGATCAATGCAGAGTGTACAGAAGACAGCTAGACTGCTGGCAAGCAATCAGAAACTGACAGAGTTCAATTTACCACAATGGATCTTTCAAAGTTTAGTAATAACTTATTATTCTCATTTCTTGAAATAGCTTCTTTGTCAAAGGGAACACAATATAGCATATGCTTTCTAACATTATTTTAAGTACTGACACTTTAAATGGACAAAGTTGAGAAGTTAATAAAATACATTTTATGATATATCATCTTTAAGTAGAGTTAGGTTTTCATTATATATAATTATGACCATATATTTATGTCCTTTATTTAACAAAGATATTATGTAAAAGCTAAAAGTCATAATGTATTACCTGTAAATTTAGATGAAAAGTCTTGAACAATTAAAGAAGATTCATAATAGTTCTCACATTAAAGTATTGTTGAAGTCACATGAGACCCCCCTCTTATAATTACCATTGAATTGGTAAAGATAAAATAAAATTATCTAAAAAAAAAAAAAAAAGGAGGATAGGGAGTCTGAACTGGCCATCTTTTATAGCCAGGTAAAGCTTCCAGTGGTGGAACTCAATTGCATTTGGTTGAGGTACTGACCAAGTAGTTCCCATGAAGATACCTAAATCACTATGCTGGTGCTCAGAGGACATTCTGATTCAAACCACTTCAAAGAGTGAACAGACTAGGGATAGTACATGGCTTGGACACCACAATCTCAGCTGTAGTAACACACTTTCCTTTAACAATATCATGTCTTCTACATCTCTTCAAACAGTGCCACAACTGAAAAGTAGGTATTCAAACATCTGAATCTGAGCCTATGGGAACATTTTCATTCAAACTACCACAGACATTTGCTGAGTAATCCAAATGTCTTACAGCCCTCACATTCTCTTGCCACCATAATCTGTTCAATTAAGGAGACTTTCAAATTAGATTCTTGTTTGTCTAGCATTTTTATTACATTGTGACTTCTTTCCCAAATTTCCATCACTGAATCATCACTTAGTACATTACAATGATTTTCTTATTTCATTCATGTTTTTCTTTTTACTTCTTTGAATTATTTTTACATGATTATAGCCATTCTTTTGAAATATAAACAGTGATTTTGACTAAATTTGGAGGTAGAATAATGTCTTCCAGAAGACAAGTTAATAAAAAAATTTAGACAATGAGTATTAGTTAGAAACTCTAAATAAAATTTTATATTTTTCATGAACTAGATGAAGAAATATACTGTTTTATTAATCTCATAGTACATAGGTCCTTTAATTTTATACCAAACTTTTTTAACAAAGCAATAAATGTGGCAGTTTTGATGGGGCAGAGTATATATTGGTGATCCCAGCATTCATGCAAAGGCTTGCACTATTCTATAGCAGCCATGCAGAAATTAGCATATTGCTTTATACAAAATGTTTATCACAACATAGGAAACAGGGTTTCATTTTTTTAAACTCTCAAGTTGTTCAGGTGCACTGTGACCTTGAGTGCCTGTCATGACAATCACAATCACTATGCATAACTGTTGCATGTGCTGTGTTTGACTTAGAAATTAAAGTTAGCAAGTCAACAAAAGTCACATTTTTAGAAGCTCTGGATGCTGGAATAAAAGGGAATATAAAACAAAAAATAAGAATGCAGTTAAAATTAAGAAGAATTTATACCTCTTAAAGAGCTGCAAAGTAAAGAAACAGAATGTAAGACTTTGCCTTGAGGCCCTAAGGTCACAAGGCTTCTGATGCTGAAAAAAGATGAGGACATTATAAGGGAAACTTGAGTATCTAATTCAAATACTCAAGTATACAGGTGGACATACTTACATGACACTTAAAAATCTTTTTGCTGAGCTAATCATATCTGAAGAAAATTAGAATTAATAACAGACAGTTGAAGACAATCTACTTTCAAGCAAATTGAATGTTTTTGATAATTATAGGGTAATAGTTACTATGAAGTTCAAACTTTCTTCATAACAAGTTTATATAAATGTTCCAAGATCTCTAAAATTTCAAAAAATTAATAATTATAAACCAAGGTTTGAACTAGGTCCTATTGTTTAAGTTTTAAAAAAAATGAAGTTAGATTTCAACAAATACCTCTGAAACATAAATCATTGTAAAGCTTATTTGATAACACTTGTATTTTAGTCAGAATAAATGTCTCACCAGACTGCCAATTTTTACTTTAACTACTTTCAATTAATATATAATTACAAATACAAATACCCTCTTTCCCCCCTCCTCCTTTGCTTCCCTCTTACTTCTTCCAAGCCACTTCCCTTCCAAATTCATGGACTTACCTTCTTTAATGTTTGTTGTTACAGATACACACAAAAGAATAAACATAGATACTATCTTTTGCTACCTTTTAATTCTGTCTGCATATGTATTTTCTAGGACTGATAATGTTGTCTTAATAACAAATTCTGGGGCTCATTTAAAGAAAGATTAATTCCTCCTCTCTCAGTAGTCTATAGTTAACTATAGTTCTTTGAAGGGCTCCCATTAGATTATCCCATCCTGTCCATGTTAGTATGTTTATTGGTGTTCACAGTGTTTGTATCTTGTTTAGAAGTGAACTTTAAAAAAAAGAAAAAAGAAAACACTTCCTTAGATAATTTTGCATTTGTTGCCTTGGATGTTTATCACAAAATAGTAAAATAATTAAGACAAATATTATAAATATTCACTGTCATTGATATTGATCTATTTAATGTATGTGTCTTTTCCTGTAATATCTATATTACAACCACCCTCATTTATTTATTTTTTTCTTAATAGAGGAAGTATTTTGTTTTACTTCCTACATTGTTCATTCCTATTTTCAGGTTATGTTTGTCATGTTCTATGTGTTTTCTTCCCTTAGACTGCCATACTTTTCAGCTTACATAATGTTAATTATACTAGACTTCTTTGTATATTTAATATCAATCTTATTGGTTGCTTAGTCCAAGATTTTTATTAATGTGTGTCTTAGCTATTATAACAAATGAGATTACTGTTTATAAAAAATTCAATTAAAAAAAAGAAAGAAGGAAAAGCCCTATTGTTGAGGTTCCATGGGTGAAGCTTCTCTGTCATTTCCAGTAGAAAAATCTTAGAGTTAAAATCCTCTTCCCCTGACATTTATTTTCTTTCTGATGCCGTTTTCTACAATGTTCCCTGAGCCTTTCCTGTAGAAGTTGTATTATAGATGTTTCCATTGTAGTTAGGAACCTGATCATCAGTTGTTACCTCCCATTTTGAATATTAGTAGCTTTCCCTAATAGTCTCTATCTGCTACAAAAGAAAGCTTATTTGATGAGGAATGAGATCTATACTTCTATATTTACCTGTGCCTATAAAGATATGTTTGAGTATATGTTTAGGAATTTTAGTCTGTTAAGAAGGTAATGATGGGACCATGGGACTGCCTGCAGCCTGCCCAGGGATGGGATGGGGATTTGTGGAGAAGAAAGAACGACCTGATGTGGTGGGAGGGGGTAGGGACCTTGAAAAAGTATATACAAGGTTAGAAAGTGTGACTACTTTCTTCATAATAATATAATAATAAAGGGAAAAAACCAAAAAAAAAAAAGAAGGTAATGATTGTAGGTACTGTTTTAAGATCCATGAATTCAGGAGACCTGAGTGATTTGTCTAGATTTTCAGTACCAGGAATGATTCCCTATTGTTGAGTTTCTCTTAACTCCATTTAGACCGTGGTTGTTTACTTTCAAATGTGAGTATCACTATTGAACATTTGAAGATATCTTTCCATGTCTGTCTTGGTGGAGGCTCATTATTATGACTGGTATGTAGGACTATTGACTATTTCACTTCATGAGCAACTTGTACAGCACCTTCTAGCACTATGAAATCTAGTTGGAGTTTAGGTTAGTCCTATGCCCAAAGTGTGTCGTGTCCTCAATAATAAAATTAAACATCAATTTTTGAGAAGCAATCAAAGGTAAATGCAATAGCTTATATTGTTTCAGGAGTCTTTTGAACCCACTTGACCAACAACTTAAGTGAGGGGTATCATTCTGGATACTGATATATTTGTTAGTCTATTGCTCTTAGGGTTAGTATTTTTGAATACATTCATAAACAATTTTAAGTAAATTCAAAAAAATGATTTTTTTGTCTAAATTCTGATCATGAGAACTCATTTTAATAACTTACTTTTAAAAATAGTTTTATTGAATTTGAAAATTGAAGGATTGTTAATTTTTATATGATTCTACTAAGAAAAAGATTTATTCCACTCACTTTTTCCTTTTTTTTATTTGTTGTATTTATCAAGAAAAACAGTAAATTGAATTTAAAATGCTGATAAGTTAACAATAACTATAAAGAAAATAAAAATCATAAGCATGACTTATCAAGGGTGATAATGCAAATAATTTGCGACACATAAAATTACTTTGTGTTCAGCTTTCCCTCTGAATTTTTTTTTCTATCCCTGTATATCCTTATTCAAGGTCCCTTCCCCCTCCCACCACATCAGGTTATTTTTTCTTCTCCACAACTCCCTATCCCCTCCCTGTGCAGGCAGCAGATAGACCCATGGTCCCACTGATCCATTAATGCTTAGTTCAGTCTCCACTCCTGGCAAATCCAGTTTTGTCCCCCCTCCCTCAAGAGTGAGTCAGGTGTTCCTCTAGGTGGAGTGGGATGTGAAGGGTCAGTCTAGGGTGTTTCTGATCGCAAGCTGTTCAGTGGTTGTGGTTTGCACCTTGGGCAAGCTTTGCTTTTTGTTTGTTTGTTTAGAGACCACTAATGAGTGAGTACATCCCCTGCTTACCTTTCTGGGTTTGTGATATCTTGCTCAGGAAGATATTCTCGAAATCCATCCATTTGCCTGCAAATTTTAGGATATCATTTTTTCTTACTGCTGAGTAGTATTCCGTTGTGTAGATGTACCACAGTTTGTTAATCCATTCTTCAGGTGAGGGACATCTAGGTTGTTTCCAGGTTCTTCCTATTACAAATAATGCTGCTATGAACATAGTTGAGCTAATACCTTTGGAGTGTGAATGTGCCTCTTTAGGGTATACACCCAGAAGAGGTATTGCTGGGTCCTTGGGGAGACTGATTCTCAGTTTTCTGAGAAACAGCCATATTGCATTCCAAAGTGACTGAACAAGCTTACTCTCCCACCAACGATGGAGTCGTGTTCCCCTTGATCCACATTCTCTCCAACATAGGCTGTCATCTGTGTCTTTTATCTTAGCCAATCTAACAGGTGTTATGTGATATCTCAAAGTTGTTTTGATTTGCATTTCTCTGATGGCTAAAGATGATGAGAACTTTTTCAGGTGTCTTTCAGCCATTTGTAATTCCTCTGCTGAGAATTCCCTTTTTAGATCTGAACCCAATTTTTTGATTGGGTTATTCAAGGTTTTGAGCTCTAGATTCTTGAGCTCTTTATATATCTTAGAGATCAGTCCTGTTAGTTTTTTGCACGTGGCGTGTGAATGGAATCTCAACACCGGAAGTACCACACTAGAGTTTATTACAGCAGGGAGCAGAGATAGGGGCAGAAGGGAGCAGAGAGAAGGGGAAGGGGGAGAAGGGGAGAAGAAAGGGGAAGGCACTCCTGTGAGTCCTTTCTTTAAAGGGGTGGGTGGGCCCATGTTTGCATCGCAAGCTTTGGAAATACTTACATTCCACCCTTGATCATATATATAAAAAACCAGGTTTATGGGGGCAGAGCAGAAATAGGTCGTCATGGTCGTCTTTGTTACTTCCTGCTGACACAAGGATGGAGAAGTTTTTAGTTCATCTTGCTGGCAGAATGAAGGATTTGGATCATAGGGTCATGGAAGTTTGTTTCCTGGAGCTCGGAAAAAAATATGGGTTAGTGATAGAACTTTGGGAGTGACTGAAGGGAAAGGAGTTTGGAAGTAAACCTTGAGTTAGCCGGCTGTGTGAATGGTTCTTTTCTTGTGCTAAGGGATTCTAATGTCTGCAGTGATAGAGCTTTGGGGGTGATAGGCTAAAGGGAAAAGGTTAAACCTTGAGTTAGCTGAGTTGTGAGAATGGTTATTTTCTTCTGCTAAGAGATTCTATTTTCTGCTGCTTGCATGTTAATGTCTGAGGATCCTTGCTAGGTCTGGGAAAGGGAAAGGATTAAAGTGTCCTATATTTTGCCTACCTGGACTCCAGCAGGGAGTTGGGGAATGGTCTTTGTTTTACCTGCAAGGCATCTTCAGGGAGTGGCTGCTTTAACTGCAGAGCTGAATGATCCTTTGTTTACCTAGGATTCCAAGCAGAATGCCTCAGGCCCTTTGTTTACCACCTTGGCTTCTGCTCTGGATGGCTGCAAAGGAAGCTTGGCACTGGTTTTTAAGATTTTGGGTCTCCTATCTGGCTATTTTGAGGAGGGGGGATAAAAGGTTTAAGATTAGACAAATGAATCCAATGTGGGAAGGAGTTGTCAAAATTACTCTATATGGTCCCATCTACTTTGGAGTGAGGGGAGAAGGCAGGTGATGGAGGAGGGGAGGAAGCAGATTGTCAGGAAGGTAGAATTTACAGGCTGATTGGACAGTAAAAGGAGCAGAGGAACGGTTGGAGCAGCTGGAGGGTCTGGGTTTAGGCAAAAGTGATCACTAAATTAAATGAAAGCTCCCACTTTCTAAGAAATCTCTTTTTATTAAAGCTGTTGGGCAACTTGGCATAACTAAAAATGACTGAGTAATAGGAATTTCTCTAAAAATGCAATTAAGCGGCAGTGTCTGATAAGGTTGCATGGATTTGCCTCCTACCCCGACAATTGTAAGGTCTGAAAGAATGAAAGAGATCCCAATACTCCTGCAGAACTGAGAGCGCAGCTCCAGTGTTCACCAGGAAAGAAATGGTCCAGCCAGAAACCTCAATATCCACCTGAGGCTCTCTCTGCGTGATAATGTTTGCCGGACCGAGAGGGCCTGGACACCATCCTTCATCCTTGGCCAGTCCCAGGACATTATGCACCTCATCCAAGTTTATTGTGTCCCCACCCTTTGATGCAGGGCCACAGCTGTCTGGCCAGTGGTGTCTATAACACTTAGGACATGACCAGGATGGCCTCCGTGGATCTGGGCATGAGAGACAGTAGATAGTAAAGGCCTACATGGCCAAAGCGGAAACAAGCACCAGAGTGCTTTTCCAAATGCTTCTGTCTGTTCATCCTGGGAGGCAATAGTGGAGGGGCTGGACTGATCGCCTCCGCCAGCAGGAGGTATTTCTCGTGCTGGATCCTCTCATCTCTCCTGTGATACACCTTGAATGCAAGCGCCAAAATGTCTGCTTGGGGAGTTAGAGGGCCCCTCTCAAGTGATCTAAGCTTGGCCTTTATGTCCGGGTAGCTTTGATTAAAGAAATGGGTCATAAGAAGCTGTCTTCCCTCAGTGCTCTCTGGATCTAAACTTGTGAACTGCAAGAGCGCATTTGTAAGGTGCTCTAAAAACTGGGACGGATTTTTTTGTTTATCTTGAATTACATCCTGCAGTTTCTCACTAAATTTGTTTGATGAACCTCATCTGCATATAGTCTGGCCTGCTCCCAAACTCGCCTACACTCCTTAGGTAAAAGATTATTGGTTAAAATTGTAAAGGCAGTAGAATTTAAACTGTAAGGGCCTAACTTCTTTACAACCTGGGAGAGTTTAGACAAAGGAAATGGAGTATACACTTTAGCTATCCCATCCACACCCCCTACGATGTAGAATTGGATCAGCATCATTAGAAGCTTGAGAGCCAGTGATAGGCAGAGAGGAAGGGGCAGTAGGAGTGCATTGAGATAGAGTGGAGGGTCATTTGCAGGATCTATTGGAAGATGAGAATCATCAGGGTCTGAGAAATTGGCTAACAGCAGGCAGGCAGGAGACAGGGAAAAAAAAGCCAGGAGTGTTTGCCAACGAAAAGGAACAAATCATGACCAAATGAAGGTCAGGAAGCTGATCCTCCATGAAACTAATTCACATTTATGCTGACCGAGGGGGAAACTCACCAATCAAGCCAGTGTTGTGTGCATACAGTCCACGACCAGGCAGATGGAAGGTGGTCTCCAGTGGAGGGTCGAACAGGGGTCCCCAGCACCTATGCGTGCTTAGGGCTGAGTGGGGCCCCCGCCAAACATGGCACCAATGTCACTTTTTTTGCACATGGTTTGTGAATGGAATCTCAACACCGGAATTACCACCCTAGAATTTATTATAGCAGGGAGCAGAGATAGGGGCAGAAGGGGCAGAGAGAAGGGGAAGGGGGAGAAGGGGAGGAGAAGGGGGCAGGCACTCGAGTGAGCACTTTCTTGAAAGGAGTGGGTGGGTCCATGTTTGCATCATCACACCCAGGGGATGATTGACAGTTACTTTCTAGGTGAATGCAAGCTTTGGAAATCCTTAAAAGTCCTCTATCACTTGTAGGGTTGGTGAAAATATTTTCCCATTTTGTAGGCTGTCATTTTGTCCTATTTACAGTGTCCTTGGCTTTACAGAAGCTTCCTAGCTTCAGGAGATCCCACTTATTGATTATTGGTCTTAGTGTCTGGGCCACTGGTATTATATGTAGGAAGTGGTCACCTGTGCCAATTCGTAGAAATGTATTTCCCACTTTCTTTTCTATCAAGTTCAGAGTGGCAGGGTTTATGATGAGGTCTTTGATCCACTTGGATTTGAGTTTTGTGCAGAGTGACAGGCTCAGATATATTTGCATTTTTCTACACACTTCCATACAGCTATGCCAACACCATTTATTAAATATACTATCTTTTTTCCATTGAATGTTTTGGTTCTCTTTGTCAAAGATCAGGTGTTCATAGGTTTTTGGGTTAATGTCTGGATCCTCAATTCTATTCCATTAGTCCATAAGTCTGTTTTTATACCAGTACCAGGCTGTTTTTATTACTGTAGCTCTATAGTATAACTTGAAGTCAGGTATGGTGATACCTCCTGAGGTTCTTTTGTTGAGTAAAATTGTTTTGGCAATCCTGGCTTTCCTGTTATTCCAAATGAAATTGAGTATTGTTCTTTCAAGGTCCAAAAAACATTGTGTTGGGATTTTCATGGGCAATGCATTGAATCTATAGATTGCCTTTTGTAGAATTGTCATTTTTACTATGTTGATTCTACCAATCCAGGAACATGGGAGAGCTTTCCATTTTCTGATATCCTCTTCAATTTCTTTCTTCAATGATTTAAAATTTTTGTCAAATAGGTCTGTTACTTCTTTGGTTATAGTTACTCCAAGGTATTTAATACTATTTGCTGCTATAATGAAGGGTAATGTATCCATTATTTCTTTTTCAGCTCTTCTATCTTTAGTGTATAGAAGGGCTACTGATTTTTTGAGTTAATCTTGTATCCTGCTACATTGCTGAAGGTGTTTATCAGCTGTAGCAGTTCCTTGGAAGAATTTTGTGGGTCCCTTATGTATACAATCATATCATCTGCAAATAGAGATAGCTTCACTTCTTCTTTTCCAATTTGTATCCCCTTAATCTCTTTTCGTTCCCTTATTACTTTAGCTAAAACTTCGAGAACCATATTGAATAGATAAGGGGAGAGAGGACATCCTTGTCTAGTTCCTAATTTTAGTGAGATTGCTTTGAGTTTTTCTCCATTAAGTTTAATACTGGCTGTCAGCTTCTTGTAAATCTCCTTTATTATATTTAGGTATTCTCCCTGTATTCCTGATCTCTCCAGGGCTTTAATCATAAAGGAGTGTTGGATTTTGTCAAAGGCTTTCTCAGCATCTAAGGATAGGATCATGTGGTTTTGTTCCTTTAGTTTGTTTATATGATGGATAACATTTACAGTTTTTTGTATGTTAAACCAGCCCTGCATTTCTGGGATGAAGTCTACTTGGTCGTGGTGGATGATATCTTTTATACATTGTTGTATATGGTTTGCCAAAATTTTGTTGAGAATTTTCGCATCAATATTCATGAGGGAAATTGGTCTGTAATTCTCCTTCTTTGTTGTGTCTTTGAGTGGCTTGGGCATTAGGGTAATTGTGGCCTCATAAAAGGAATTTGGCAATATTCCTTCAGTTTCTACTATGTGAAATAGTTTCAGGAGTAATAGCAGTAATTCTTCTTTGAATGTTTTGTAGAATTCAGCACTGAAACCATCTGGACCAGGGCTTTTATTTTTGGGGAGGTTTTTAATGACAGCTTCATTTTCCTTAAGGGTTATATGCCTGTTTAGGTAATTAATCTGATCTTCATTTAATTTTGGTAGATGGTATCTGTCCAGGAAGCTGTCCATTTCTTCTAGGTTTTCCAATTTTGTGGAATACAGATTTTCAAAGAATGATTCGATAATTCTCTGTATTTCCTTGTGTTCTGTTGTTATGTCCCCTTTTTCATTTCTGATTTTGCTGATTTGAACACACTCTCTCTGTTTTTTGATTAGTTTGGCTAAGGGCTTATCTATCTTGTTAACTTTCTCAAAGAACCAACTCTTAGATTCATTGATTCTTTGTATTGTTCTTTTTGTTTCAATTGTATTGATTTCAGCTGTAATTTTGATTATTTCCTGCCATCTACTCCTTCTAGGTGAGTTCGCTTCTAATAGTTCTAAGGCATTCAGCTGAGCAGTTAGGTCTCTAGTGTGGGATTTCTCTAGATTTTTCATATAGGTATCTAGTGCTATGCATTTTCCTCTTATGACTGCTTTCATTGTGTCCCACAAGTTTGGATATGTTGTGGATTCATCTTCATTAAATTCTAGGAAGACTTTGATTTCTTTCTTAATATTTTCCTTGACCCAGAGATGGTTCAGCTGATTGATGTTCCGTTTCCATGAGTTGGTAGGCTTTCTTTGGGTTTTGATGTTGTTGAACTGTAACTTTAGGCCCTGGTGGTCGCATATGTTACAAGGGATTATGTCCATTTTTTTGTATCTGTTGATATTTGCTTTATGACCAATTATGTGGTCAATTTTGGAGATAGTTCCATGGGGTGCTGAGAAATATGTATATTCCTTTGCATTTGGGTGGAATCTTCTGTAGATATCTATTAAATCCATTTGCATCATAACCTCTGTTAGACTATTTATTTCTCTGTTGAGTCTCTGTCTGGTTGATCTATCCAGGGTTGAAAGTGGGCTATTGAAGTCTCCCACTATTAGGGTGCAAGAATTGATGTGGGATTCGAGCTTTAGCAATGTTTCTTTTACATAAGTAGGTGCCCTTATATTAGGGGCATAAATATTCAAGATTGAAATCTCCACTTGACCAATTTTTCCTGTGATGAATAAATAATGACCATCTTGGTCCCTTTTATTGCTTTTAGCTTAAAGTCTACTTTGTTAGATATTAGGATTGCAACCCCTGCTTGTTTCTTAGGACCATTTGACTGGAAAATCTTTTCCCAACCCTTTATTCTAAACATGTGTCTGTCCTTGCAGTTGAGATGTGTTTCTTGTAGGCAACAGAAGGATGGCTTCTGTTGTTGTATCCATCTTGTTAGTGTGTGACATTTTATAAGAGAGTTGAGTCCACTGATATTAAGGGAAATTAGTGACCATTAATTGATATTTCCTGCCACTTTTGGTGGTAACTTGTTTCTATTTCCTTTCTCTGGAGTATTCTTCTGTGGCATTATTGATTGTTTGTGATTTCTTGGGTGTATCTCGGGTCCTCAGGTTGGAGTTTTCCCTCTAATACTCTCTGCTGTGCTGGACTGGTAGATAGTTATTCTTTCAGTCTGACTTTGTCATGCGATATCTTGTTTACTCCATCTATGGTGATTGATAATCTTGCAGGGTATAGTATTCTAATTTAGTAGCCATGCTCTTTTAGCACCTGTATAACTTCTGACCAAGCCCTTCTAGCTTTCATCATTTCCATTGAATAGTCAGGTGTTATTCTGATGGGTCTGCCTTTATATGTAAGTTGGTCCTTTTCTTTTGCAGCTCTTAAAATTTTTTCTTTGTTCTGTATGTTTTGTGGCTTGATTATAATGTGGTGCACTGACTTTTTTGGGGGATCATATCTATTTGGTGTTCTATAAGCTTCTTGTATCTTTATAGGCATTTTCTTCTTCAGGTTAGGGAAGTTTTCTTCTATGATTTTATTGAAAACTTTATCTGTGCCTTTGAGCTGGTATTCTTCTCCTTCTTCTATTGCTATTATTCTCAAATTAGGTCTTTTCATGGTGTCCCAGATTTCTTGAACATTTTGAGTTATGGATTTTTAAACTTTATTATTTTCTTTGACTGATATATCTATTTGAGCTACTGAGTCTTCCACTTCAGAGATTCTATCTTCCATCTCTTGAACTCTGTTTGTTATGCTTGTATCTGTAGTTACAGCTTTTTTCTTCAGATTTTCTATTTCCATCTTTGCCTCATTTTGTGCCTTTTTTATTGCTTCTATTTCAGCTTTTAGTTCCTGGCATGTTTCTTTCATAGATTTGTTCATCTCTTCCAATTTTTGTTTGTATTTTCTTCTATTTCCTTAAAGCTATTTTTCATATCTTCTTTGAGAGCTTTGATGATCATCAAAAAGGAATTTTTGGTGTTGCTTCCTTCTGTTTCCCTTCATTACTCAGTTCAGGTCTTGTATTTGTAGGATTGCCACTTTCTTCTGAAGTTTCCTTGTTGTTCTTTATATTATTATGTAAGTTTTTACACTGGCATCTGCCCATGGCTTTAGTGGTTCACGATTAGGTGGCTCCTGGTCAGTTGTGGCACTTGGGCTTGTGTGTCTCCTGTGACCTCTGAGGAAAAGGTCTGCTCAATCACAACTTCTGCAGTGTGCAGGGGACTGAATTTCAAGTCTTCAATCTTTCTCTGTTTGACCAATTGGAGGCGGGGTGGCAGCCCTGCAAACTCCCTCAGCCGCATCTGGGTGGACCGTGAGTGGCAGAGTTTATCTCTGCTTGCTCCAGGGTACTCTGGTACACACTATGCAGACAGCACCAGGTCATGTAACCGGAACTGGAACTGAAACCAACGAGAGCTCTACTTTCCTCTCCTTGGCACAGATATAGGCACTCGGGACTGCTGACCTCTCCTCTCCCCTGGGCGGGGTCTGAGTCTGTCCTTTTGACTCCCCAGTCCTTATCTGTTCACTCAGTTGTGGGTGAGTAGCAGTGCTAATTCCCTCAGCAGCAGCTGGGGGGACCATGACAGGCAGAGGTTATCTCTGTCTGCTCTAGAGTGCGCTGGGACACGCTCTGTGGACAGCACCTGGTCAAGGAACTTGAACCGGAACCCCACTCACTTTTTCTTATTCATTTCTCTACTTGAGTTATATTTTGAAGATTTTCACTTAATAACAAATTTTCTTTTTAAAAAATAGTTACTTTGATGCTAATAACAAGTAAAAATTACAGTCTAAGGTTCAATGACACTTTACATATGTTTTGGATCAAGGTTTATAAAATATAACAAATCCTACTTTCAAGACTTTTCAGATTTGGAGAAATGATTCAGTTAGACGTATTAGAATGGCAAATGTGGGTTTACACAATAGCAGTATAATTCTTGTGCCTTCCCTTTGATACTTTTAATGTCAGATAATTAATTGCAATTTAAACTCGAAGCCAATCTTCTCAAGGGCCTTTTGATGTTCATTTCCTAAAATTTTGTGTTTCAATTTGATGTAAGCTCTTAAGAACTTTTAATGCCTACTTTTTACTAAGAGATTTTCAAAACACTGAAGAAGGATAAAGGTCTATGAGAGAGACAATAGCTTTCTAGGAGATGTAGGCATTCTGTTCTACTTTACCTTTTAAGTGCATACAAATTTTTACCATGCCTGTCATCTATTGTATTTCCTACTTGATGAAGTATTGTTGTACTTTTAAAATGAATGTTTATGGAAGGGGCAAGAGAGTGTGGGGAGCTTGAACAGGGATATACATGGATAGAAAGTATGACTTTATTCATAATAACAAAAAAAAACAAAAAATAAATAAAATAAAGTGAATATTTATGTTTCATTATCATTATTTCACATTTTATATGCACAAAAATACTGCAATTCTTAAAAATAAGAGATAAGTAGGGAATAACATATCCGTGCAATAATAACCTTCACAAGACTACAGAACTTCCTAAAATGTGCTCAGGAGCAGTTTGAGATAACTATAAAGAATTTGGCATAAATTACAAATTTATTTCTAATTTTATAAAGTTAAAAAACAATATTCACTTATTGATACTAATGACGCCATTAACACTTATTTCTGCATGCACGGGGGGGGGGTCCTTTTGTGCAATGATTTTTGTAGAAAGTGTCAGCTTAGGTGGCTAAAGTATAAATCTGGGAGTAATCCAGCTTTGACTTATCCATTCACTCACTGGTCACTGAAAACCCAGTCTTTAGAGCTTTATCTGATTAGGTTGGATCATTTCTCTAAATTTCTCTTTGCCACATTATTTAATTGTATGTACTATCTCACCATACTCATGGGATTCATTTTGACTAGAAAGGAAAATGTTACTTTTTAAGCTGAAATTCTGTTTTATATTAATTTTATTCCTAACACATAAGAATTCAGAAAATAACAAATTTGAAGGTTTACAGTAGATGGAAGGCCAAACATTTTGGCAAAAGTACGATACCTGTTCCTTAAGCTGTTATCGGTTTCTCATATCTTGCAAATAGTAATACAGGTGGAAATGGAGTCTCAGAATTTGAGATTAGCCTGTAGATTCTGTGCTATGGTGAGACATTTGTATGTTATAATTGGGAGATCTAACTATGTGTGTAATTTTCCATAGCCTTCAATACAGTAAGCAATGAACTGAAGACTAAACTTGTATTTCACTCACATTTGTTTTCTTACTCTTAAGCCAATGTGTCTATTTACTATAAATTAGATTTACTTTATGCTTCTTTTAAAAAACATTGTTTTCAGTTATCATTCTCAGTAAACTAAATTGTTTCTATGTTTAGAAACTTGAATTGTAATTTGTCTAACTCTTAGACTGATCTGAAATTAAGAAGAAAAATATATCAGAGAAGGGACAGTTTCTCAGTGGATAACTCATCTAACTACAGATTAGAACAAAAACTATCAACCTCTTTATGTGAAATAGTAAACTAAGTAAGATGGCCTTTGATTACAAGCTCTTTTTTGCACATAAGTATTAATTTATTCTTTAGAAATTTCATATCATGCACCATGGACTTTCTAGGGCTGGTCTGTGCCTTGACTGAGAGGATTGGTCTCAGAGACCTGGACTGACCAACTCAGATATCACCCAGACACACACACACACACACACACACACACACACACACACACAGTGATTTAAGGTGACTAAAACCAACATTTACCTGCTGAATCATATGAAAGGATTGGACTTATGGAACCATTGCGAGGGGATTTCCATGACTTGGCACAAACAGCATGCTATTGGAAAGGACTTTCATTGAGTGTTCAGTATTGATGATGTACCAGAATCCAGAAAGAGGTGCCACAACTCATTTCACAATAAACGCTTGCAAGAAATGTATTTGGACAAAAGGGTCTACTGTGAGACATTCCGCAGCTCCCAATGACATGAAGACAAATGAAGAGGTGAAAAAGAGGTGGGAAAGATAAAGGAGTTATGTGAACTTATTGTTTGCTTTTGTTTTGCTTTATTATTTTGTTGTTTTGTTTTTAATAAATAATTTTTTGTTATGATTACAAACTCTTATGACTAATTTCTTATCCTGTACAATGGTTGATTTACATTGTTTTTAACTGAAGTTCTTAATCAACTCCAAGCCTTGCTAACAGTCACTATACCAATCAATACTCTTGCTTATGTGTGTATATGCATATTTTAATATATTTAATTAGATAACACTGACTTTGTAAAGTGATTTCATCTGTAAGTACTTGTAAGCATATAATAAGTAGAATTTATTCCTTGAGTCATTCATGCTTAAACATAATTAATAAAAAACTATATTCTAGAAAGTTATTAACATTTATTTACTATTCATTTCTTTTAACAAATAAGCAAAACTTGAAATAAACATTCTTTTTTCTCATTTGCTTAGGAATTGTTTCTATAGCAACCAAGTATATTAAACAGAAGAAAGACCCTAGAAATATTACATAAAAATATGTGCATTCATACTGAAAACATCTTTAGATGGTCTTTTTACTTTTCAGCAAAAGAAAGCATTGCTAGGGAAAAATTTTTAAGTGAAGGAGCATAGGAAGCATTAAAATAATAAAATGTAATTTTATTTCCTTAATGAAATTAAATAACACAAAACTTCTATCATCTTAATCCATAAATATGTCTCTAATCATATGTTTTATATCAGTTTCAAGAATAGTGACAAATTCTTTTTTAACATATATTGTTTTATATATGAGCCTTCACAAAGTTCTAATACAAAGCTTCATCCATTTGTGTGATGTATTCTGGATAAATTATGTACCACATGATTAGAAATCATTATGATATTATCTAGTAGACATTATTCAGCTATTAAATATTCTTTCTGCAGTTAAGATGAAGTTTGAGGCTGAAAAATTATTTTTCTAATGACATATATTAAGTTATTTTTATAAATATAGTACCATCATAAGCATTATATAAATAATTTAAGCTATAGGTTTCTGTTATTGCTTCTGTGATGTTTTCACACTTGACACAGCATCTCATTGTGTAGCACAGAGTGAGATCTCACAATTCTGCTTCCACTCTGGGTCCTAGGATTACAGTTATGTGTCACCACGCAGCATGCTATTTGTTGTTGCTATTGTGATTCTATTATTTTGATAAACTTCTAGAATCAATTCTTCTCTTGCTGTTTTGGATGTACTGCATTATAACCACTCTGTGCATTTTACCGAATTCTTTACCTACTCCAGATGGAAAAAAATTAGATGCCTTAAGACAGCTGAAAGAAAATCTTTCCTTTAACGCTACAGTGACATTCCTAAAAATCATGTTTGGGGATTATACTCTACAGCTTGCTGAATTTAAAGTGGCTTTCCTTTCTAGTCCTGAAGAATTAATAATTTTGTTCCAAAGCTTAACTAAATATTTATTTTCCAAGATACTTCCACAGTGGCTTTGTCTTTTGATGCTAGATGGAATTTGTCACATCATTCTAGAACTAGTCTTTCTTTCTCTGAGTCATCTATAATCCACACGTGGTTAATTCCATTGGAATTTTTGTATCTTATATCTGAATTTTCCAACTGCTTCCAGCTTAGAGTGAAATCATTATTGTGTGTTAAGTTGCAAAGTCTCAGATTGTGTATGCTAAACTCTAACTGCAGTGTGTCTATATATGCAGACAGGTTCTGACATCAACCATTAGAGTTATAATCAAGTCATAAAGGTAGAACCTATATATTCAATAAGGACAGACACCAGAGATCTCACAGACAAAAGAAGCCTCTGTGAAGACATAATAACCATCTAGCCATCTTCAATCAGAAATCCAGCATAAAAAAATAGTCCCTGTGAAGACTTTTTCCCTTCAACTTTTAGCCTACATATATCTTGGGAAATACTTTCGTGATGCTTCAAATATCCAGTGTGTATTATTTTGCTGTGAACATTTATGCAGAATGTTCTCCCTCATTCCTCAGAAAGGGTTTTGAATTTCAACGTCTACATTCAAGAAATGGCATTTTTGTTTCTATATAAATCTCTGGCATATATATGCTAATTAGAGCTAGTTTATTATTGATTATTTCTGCTTTGTTCAAATGCTTTAGAAACTTTTATAAAATAGCAAAAGTTGTGTTTAAAACTGTTAGGTTTGCACAAAGAAATTGTAGGCAATTATAAGTATTCACCAATTTTTCAGAACTATTTAAATGTTGCATGTTGGTTTATTGCATTTCTGTCTTCTTCCCTAGTTCTATATTTCAGAGGTTCTTCTTTCTCAAGATTACACTAAAGCCTTCCTTTCCTCTGCACAGTTTTCCAGGTGAATACCCTTCCCATATCTACTAGTCAACCAATGGAACCCGTCTGTAATGCTGGTCATTTGCAGTTGTCATGGTTCCTTCACTAAGTTGACAGTTTAAGAACAGCCTTGAAGAGTTTTCTTGGGTGCTCTGTACAGGTGTCTTCCCAGATAGAAGGAACAAATCATAATGTCCCTGACCTTACTGAAATTCACCTCCATCTACCTTGTTTCCAGAGGATTCCCAGTCTGAATTCTCATGTTCTTCAGTGCAGAACTAGGCTCTCCTCAGATAGGAGGATGCTGTGTGAGAGGATTCTATCAACAGCAGAAGCTGACAGTTACGTGACATACTTAGGTTGATTATATTAGGGAGGTATGAAATATTATAATGAAGTAAACAAAATTTTGATAAAAAATGATTTAGTTGAAGTGATATCTTTAAAAATAATTTGATATGTCAAAGGAAATGACTTTTAAAATGAATACAAAGCTAATGTATAAGAAAGTAATACATACTCTCAAACATATACATTACAGTTCATTGAAATTAGTATATACAGTAGGAGAGATTTTTGTTTGTTTATATAATGTCTACTTTCTTCCAAACTGTATTGGTGTTTAAATCAGAAAAAAAAATGTTGAAAATATTTGAAATATATAAGATATCTGGTTTTACATTTATATTGAAAAATGACTCCTTGGATCACACACCCCCTAGAGGAACACCTGACACAGTCTTGAGGTTGGGGGGAGAAAACTGGATCTGCCAGGAGTGGAGGCTGAACTAAGCAATATTGGGACAGTGAGACCTTGGGACCACATGCCACCTGCCTGGGGATGGGGGGGGGATGGGGAGTTGTGGAGAAGAGAGAATGACTTGATGTGTTGGGAGGGGGAAAGGACCTTGAATAAGGATATAAAGGATAGAAAATGTTACTTCTTTGTTCATAATAATAAAAAAAAATTAAAATAAAAATGACAAATATTTTCAAACTAATTTGAATATTTAATTTTTCTCATAATAATTTTTGTGTACTTATGTGGCGAAGTGTTGCTTGCTAACAGCTGAAATCTATCCTAAAATTTTTATAGTAGAATTATAACCACATTTGAATTTACTAATCCTAAAATTACTAGGCCCTACATACAGTCTGCGTTCTACTTCTCAGAATCTACACTTGAGACTCTATATAAATGAGAGTAAATTGCTCCTACTCAATTTGCCACAGGATAAACTATTTTGTCTAAATGTCAGTATTTTTTTCTTCATTAAGAGTGAGTAATACTTCATTGTGTACCACATTTCTCTGTCCTTTCATCCACTGACAGACTTTTATGTCATCTCATCTATAAAAAAATAATTTAATAAGAGTAAAGGTCAAATATTTGAAACTATAAAACGATTTGAAGAAAATATACAGAAAAACTTGACAGTGGGTGGTATAGAAATTTTTTCTCTTGACACTTAAAGTCCTGGAAATTAAACAAAAAGACTTGACAAAGGAAATTTTATCAAAAATTCTGTACAAGAAAAGAAATTCTGTCAAGAGAAAGAAGAAGTTGTTGGACATGAAGGAGAATATATGCATACTACACCTGAACAGGAGAAAATATTTAAAATATGCTTTTAAAAACATCTAGAAAAAGGAAGTCCAATCAAAAAAAAAATGAGTAAAGGATTTAAGACACTTTAACCAAAGGAGGTCACAATCAGCCACTAGAGCTACACAAAATGCCCTGAGTTGTTAATCACCAGGAAAACACAAGTCAGTGACACAGGAAAATCTCTTTTCATTTTTGTCAAAGTTTTTATTATCAGAAGACAAAAAACTAAGTGCTGGAAAATGTAAAATTGGGAGTTCAGGATTTTTTACACACTGTGGGGAGATATGAAATAGAGCACAGCTATATGGAAACCTGTATGAAGATTCTTTGAGACTTTAAGATGTAAGTAGTGTATGATCTAGGGATTCCCATCTTTTATACTGTCCACAAAAAATGAAGTCAATATGCCAATTATTAGGTATAGTTCATATTCATTGCAAAATAATTTACAGGAGGTAGATTAGAACACTTTCTTTCTAAAAGCAAGAAAAATTCAAGGCCCAATATATCTTGAGGTAACAAATAAAATAATAGTTGTTAGTTTGATTTTGATTTTATGTGAACTACATGAAAATCATGAATTTAAAATATAAGAACAAGTAAACTTTTAAAAGAAAATAGAAATCAAAGCTCTAAAATAATTTTTTATTTAGTTGGGTAAATCAGTGAATGCTTGTGATTCCAGCCTACAGGAAGGAAAGATCATGAAGTCTAAGCCATCCAGAAGTACATAATGACTCTCTTTCTCTCTGTCTCTCTCTCTTTCTCTCTGTCTCTCTCTCTTTCTCTCACTCTCTGTCTCTCTCTCTTTCTCTCTCTCTCATACACAAACACTTGCATACCTAAAATGCCTTGATTGTTCTTAAATTTTTCTTTTAATATCTTATACTCTTCCTGTACTTGAATTAAAATTTTACATGTTTGTATATTAGTTTTTGTAAGCATCAAACAAAGCAGGAACAAGAGGCTCCTGGGAAAAGTGAACATAAGCTGAAAAATTGCCTTTGGTCAGATTATACTCTGGGCAATGACCACGGGGCCATTATCTTGATTACTGCTTGATACAAGATGGGGTGGGGTCAGCAGAGTTATCTATCCACAAGGGTGTGAGCCTGGCCTATAAGTGATTGAACAAGTCAGAGAGAACAAGACAAACAGCTGCACTTCTCCAAGGCTTCTGCCTCAGTTTCTGCCTCCAGGTTCCTTCTGTAAGCTCCTACCTGGACTACTCTTTTCTCACTTAAGTTGGTTTTGGTAGGTATATTATCACAGCAACAGAAAAGCAAACTAGAAAAACTATTTTTTATTTTGTTCATTAGCCGGCCAGTGATTAAGCTCTCAAAACCTTAACAAAGGCAACAAATCCAACACTAAATATGATAATGTTGGGGCCTGAATAAGTATATTGTTCTCAGTAAATATTGTTTGAATAAATTTGTAAAATAAAATTATAAGTTAATGTACAAATCTATTTTGAAAGTACTTTGGGACATTGGGATCTGGCTGAGAGTTATTTAGTAGATATAATGAATATTTTCTATCCAACACCTATAGTGGGAAAGTTGTCAGAGTTCCTTAATTGTTCAATCAAGATTTGTCTCAGAATTTGAAAGCAAAAGATTAATATCTACAGCTTAATTATTGATGATTATATTAGTGTTTACTTGAAAAGACTGACTGGTGTTCTTTGAAGACCAAAAATACTTTTTCATCTGATTCATGAAAAGAAAATGTGAAGAGAATGTTGCACTCTGGATCAGAGGATAAATATTGAATGTCAAGAACTTAGATTGTGAATCTTTAATGGCCTCTTAGTCCAAAGAAAACATATTCCACTAAAAACCTGGAAGCTAAAAACTAGGTGAGGGACCTTTGCTAGCTAAGCAAATTAGGCATTTTAAATAAGCAAATTATTAATTACACAAATAAAACTAAGTCATCTATTTCAATATCTGATTCTAATGTTACTGTTGTTTGATCACTATTGAATGTTCTCAATATTTAAAGGTTTGCATTAGGTACAAGCCTTGTAAAATAACTATCTGTAATGGATTTGATATTACAGAATTTATTTACAGAGAAAAAATTGTGACTTATCATTGACAGCCATAAAATTTATCGGGAAAAATTTTAATATATTTGAAGAATATATTTGAAGAATATAACTTTTTGTAGCTTTATAAAATACTTTTAGATTAACTAGGTCGTTTTCACAGTTGCACACTCTGCTGAATTTATTAAATAGTTTGAGTGTGTCCAAGCACATGGTATTTGTGTGCTTGTGCATACACCCATGCACAAATGTTTCTAGAAAACAGAGAACTGAATAAAATAGATGTGTGTGTTTGTGTGTGTGTGTGTGTGTGTGTGTGTGTTTGATTTATTAGAGTGACTTACAGGCTGTGGTTCAGCTAGTTCAAAACTGGTTTTCTACCAAAGGAAATTCTAAGAATTTAGTAGCTATTCAATCCACAAGGCAGGATGTCTCAGTTGGTCTTCGGTACATGTCAGAATCCTAAATAAGGCTCTGATTAATGCTAGTGAAGGAATAAACTTGTCAGTGAGCGCAAGACCAAGCAGGCAAACAAACATAATGCTTCCATTTTCCCCATGTTTTATGTATGGCTTCCCACATCAAAAGATCCAAATTAAAATCCATATTGAAGTCAGGTCTTTCCACCTCAAATGATTTAATTATAAAAAGTCCTTCACAGGTGCACTGAGAGTTTCATTATTTCCAGATGTAGATGAATTTAGAACCAGGGATAGCCACATTTATTTTTTTCTCTATTTTTCTTCAATGTGTTATTATTATTAATGAAAGAGCCTTTCACTGAGCCCATTAGGCTATTAATAGCTGCTGAGCTGGTTCAAGCATTCTCTTGTGACTGCCCCCCTCTGTGGATGGTTACAGTGCACACTTTTGTGATTTTACATGGCTACCAAGGATCCCAACTTAGGGGCTCATACTTAAATAGCACGTACAGAACCCACCAAGCTAGTTTGCCTATGCTGTGCTGAGCATCTTATAGAAGGAAATAAAATTTTAATCCAGCAATTTTGATGAAACGATGCATTTTTATTGAAAAATTGAATAAGACAGTTTCTGAAGTTAAATATTATAGTCCTTTAAATAGCATAGTGCTTTTGATTTATTTTTTTCTTCAGTAGTGTTACTTTCAGTTGTACTTTTGAGATTTGAGATTTAGAAACTGAGATGAATTTTTATGTTTACTCTTCCTGAGAAGCTAGAAAAACCACAGAAGTGAAAGTGTTTTGCATACTTTTGAATTTGCAAAGAAAATACAAAAGAAAGTGGTCAATGTAATGTTAGCTGGGAAGAATTTTGTTTATGCTTACCTTTATTAGTAAAAATATTAAGTCACATATTTCTTGAGCTGATTAAATGAAACATCAAATTTCTATGCATCGAAAGGTATTTCATGAACTAAATTTCATGAATAAGTATTTTTATTCCAAAAATAAAAGGTAAAATTATATCAGCAAATGATTAAATAATCTGAGTAAACAATTCAAAAGTAAAAAAATTAATTGCCAAAGAAACAAAATTAAAAATTATAGATATCATCCAAAATTTAACACTTAAAAAGAAATCAAAATTAGCCATAAAATTAAACCATAAAATTATTTTAGCATGGGTACAAAGACAAGATAATTCAGGCTTCTTTAGAAAGCATAAATACCAGATTTCCAGGAAAAATACTGAATACATAATAAAAGAAATAAATTAGAAAAGTGTACAAATATACACATAGATATATCTGATTATTCTAATTATGTGCATTTATATAAGTGTGTGTGTATGTGTGCAGATATAAAAAGACACATAAACTTATTGTCTTATTTAGGGTTTCTACTGCTGGGAAGAGCCATCATGACCATGGCAGCTCTTATAAGAAGAAAATTTAATTGAAGGTGGCTAGCTTACAGTTTTGGAGGATCAGTCATGGCAAGGAGCATGGCAGCTAGTAGTATGACAGCATGGAGGCAGATATGGTGCTGGAGATGTAACTGAGAGTTTTATATTTTACCAGTAACAAGAAATGGTCTGAGACACAGAGACCCTGTGTGGTGTCCTGAACCTAGGAAACCTACACACACACACACACACACACACACACACACACACACCATGGTGACTCATTTCCTCTAATAAGGCCATTTCTACCATAACTAGAGACACCTAATAGTGCCACTCCCAGTAAGATTATGAAGGCAAACTACATTCGAACTACCACATTCCATTCTTTGGCCCCCATAAGTTTTTTTTTAATAATTTCATAATACAAAACTGCATTTAGTTCAACTGCAGAAGTTTCCATAGTCTATCACAACCTCAACAATATTTTAAAGTCCAAAGTTCAAAATCTCTTCTAAGATTTATGTAGTCTCTAACTATAACTATACAATCAAAATCAAAAAGCAGATTCTACATACAATGACACAGGATACATATACATTAGTGTTCCAAAATGTAGGGAAGGGAGTAGAGTGAGTAAATACGAGAGAAACCAAGTCTGAAAACCAGGCGGGCAAGCAAATTCCAAACTCCAAACTCTACAACTCCATGTCTGATGTTAAAATTTTCTTTTCAGACCTCTAACTCTGCTCAGCTTCGTTAAAAACACACTTCTTCTTGGACTGGTTACACTCCCTGTTAGCAGCTTTCCTGGGCAGGTATCCCATAGCTCTGTCATTACTGGCATCTTGAGGTCTTCAAGGCAATCTGAGCTTCGATTTCAGTTTCACAAAATTGCATCTCTGCGACTTCGTTAAGCAACACCCGACACATTCCTAGCCTCAGCAGCTTTCCATGCTCGTAGAGGAAGTTTCCATATCCCTTTCTTATGTTCTTGATTCTAAAAGCTAAAACTACATGAGTGAAGCTGCCAAGTTCTGCTACTTGCTGGAACTGAAACCTGGACCCCTAGTTCTAATATACTCATGCTTTTTGTCCTTCACTGCCTGAGCTTTGCTGTCCTGAAACTGGATCTCTAGAGTAGGAAGACCTCAAACTCAAAGAACTACCAGCCTCTGCCATCCCAGCATTTGGATTAAAGGTGTGCACCACCACACTGACCTCTAAGAATTCATTTTTACAAATTGAAAATTTAGTTGGGTGGGTTTTTCCCTGAGGACACCACTCCCTTTATTTAATTTCTTAATCCCTTTATCTCCCTGAACACAAGAATTACCTATGTTCTCCTTCCTGGTGTTCCTTTTTCTCAATCTGTACATTTTCTATTTTTATTTGCTCAGCTTTGTCTTTTTTATTATAAATCTTCATTAAGCCCCAATTCATAATCTCGGAGTCCATATTAAACTGCTTTGAGAGTTTCTCTATCAATGAAATTAATCCAAACTCTTCATTTTAGCCTCAGGCAGATCTTCAGACAAGCACAAAAAGCAGGCACATTCCTCCCCAAAATATCATGAAAACTATCTCTAGGCCACATACTAACCTTCTCTTTTTTTTTTTTTTATTTTTTTTCCTTCTTTATTTTGTATTTATCAAAAAAAAAAAAACACAGTAAAAAGAATTTAAAATGTGGAAGAGTTAACAATAACTATACAGAGGATAAGAATCATAAGCATGGCTTATCAAGGGTGGAAATACAAATAAGATTGCTACACATATATTTTCTTATAACCCTATCAAAAATGGGGTTCAAATCTAAAAAGGGAATTCTCAGCAGAGGAACTACGAATGGCTGAAAGGCACCTGAAAAAGTACTCTTCATCTTTAGCCATCAGAGAAATGCAAATCAAAACAACTTTGAGATACCACCTAACACCTGTTAGATTGGCTAAGATAAAAGGCACAGATGACAGCCTATGCTGGAGAGGATGCGGAGCAAAGGGAACACTCCTCCATTGTTGGTGGGATTGTAAGCTTGTTCAGCCACTTTGGAATACAATATGGAGGTTTCTC
>PVIH01020811.1:0-31355 GCA_004025045.1 Sigmodon hispidus
AAAAAAAAAAGGAAAAAAAAAAAAAGATTACATAATTCTTTTTACACAAAAGAACATCTTAATAATAAAAAATATCAGTTATTTATTTTGATAGACAGTATTCTTTGCTTTTAAATATAATAAATATTGATATTCAATATATAAATTAAATATTCTATGTTTAGTATTAAGTAGTATTAATAATAGTCCTAAGTAGTCCTTATTTTCAAGTATAATTTATTATAAGTATTTGTAAAGCTGATACAAAATGCATTGTATTTTGATGCTTAAAAACTGTTTTTATTTCTAACATTATCCACTTTAATTTCAGCATTATTATTATTTTTCTGTGGTTAAAGAGGCATCATTAAGTGACATGAATTATATTGTTGATTACTTAGATTTAAGTTTGAATAACTTTTGGCAGGTAAAAGGTATTTTCTCCTTAATTTTAAAAAATAAGATTGCTTGAGCACATTGAAATATTTAGTGATACTAAGTTACATGAAACTCATCATTTTTCAGTCACTAAATATGAATATGAAAGAAAGTGTCTTTTATGCCATGGTGGATAGTCAGCATTCCTTTTTGAGGAATTACTGATTTTTGGGCATTTTATTTTTATCTATGACTTATCAATCTTAATGAATGTCAGTGAAATGATAAGATGTTTCACAATCATGTGCATTTTGATAGAAACATTAATAAATGCCATCCCATATGTCTTAAAATACATATTTTTTTAGATTAGTTACCTATTTTACATAGTAGTCTGATGGTAACCATGACTACGCTGTGTGAGCTCGATTGCCCAATATCTATTCATCTCATCTCATTCTTTCCTTATTTACCTTAGGGAGATACAAAAAGCCATTTGCTATAGCAGTGAAAATGACAAAATACAGTAGTCAGTAAAATTATAAAACTGGTGAGCACACTATAACTCTCTGTGTCCCAGGATTATTTGAAAGATAACAACGGCTCATAGCTTCAAAAATTATGTAAATGTTATGAATAGGAATAAGTTGATACAAAACACAAAAGAGAAGGAAGGAAGGTACAAAATATAGACAAATAAATAATAAGTAAATAAAGTAATAAGAAACACCACACAAATAGCTAAACTGAACTAATTACATTTGTTACAAATAAAAAAATAGACACATTGTGACACATTGGAAAGAACAAATTGAGTTTTAATATCTTAAAAACCCAAACTATTTTTTAAACTAAGTTAAAAGTAAACCAGTGTAATGCAGGCCATATTTCACAGGGAGATTTCTTCAATGAATGACTTGCTGTATATGCAATGTCTTGGAGAATCTCATAGTTCAACATAAACATCACAGTGAAGGCCAGGTAGAACAGTTTTAATAGAGATTCCTATTATACATTGTTAACCCCTTCCTAGTGGTTCATATCTGTTTACACAGCTCTGAGAACACAAAAACCGACAAAGCAACTTTGTGACTCAAAAGCATTTGACTAGGTATAATGCGGGGTCTTTTACTGGTTCTGTAAGCACTTAGCTTTTAGCTTCCTTTATTTTCTTCTTTTTTTTTCTTTCCATTTGAGTCATAATTTCTGCTAGATCCCTTATTTCTCTGCTGAGTTTCTGTCTAGATGACCTATCCAAGGGTGAAAGTGGGGTACTGAAGTCTCCCACTATTAGTGTGTCAGGTTTGATATGAGTTTTAAGCTTTAGAAGCATTTCTTTTACATATGTAGGTGCTCTGGTGCTAGGGACATAGATATTCAGGATTGAAATTGCATCTTGGTGGATCAATGGAAACAAAAAAGCAAGAAAGTTCTGGTCAGACATTATTTTTTTTCTTCTTTACTTTCTGTTGTAAATGTTTTCTGACCACATTGAGGCCAGAGGTCCGACCTGCCCATGGCAGCTTTTACTCCCCCAAAATGACTCAGATGCTTATATTAATTTTATCCTGTTTGGTCTGTCTCAGACACATTGCTAGCTAGCTCTTTCATCTTAATTCAACCCATATCATTAATCTATCTGGCCACATGTCCATGGCCATGCCTCACCTGGGCTTCTTACATATTTCTTCTATGGCAGCTGGATCGGGTCTGACTTAAGTATGCCTTCCTCTACCTGTCTCTGATTTTCTGCCTATTGCTATGGTGCTTGCCACAAGCCAAAACAGTTCCTTTATTCACAGAATGATTTTCACTGTATACAGACAAACATTCCTACCACAAGTTTCTAGTTAAGTGTACCTATTTGTATGTTCAATATACTTTTTACTTCCTAAGCTTTTTAATGGTTTACACAATAGACTCTGATAATATTCTTTTTCCTCTTCAGCTCTCCCCCATATCCTTCCAACCATCTACTCACCCAAGTTCAATTTTTTTTCTTCTCTCTTGAAATAAAAAAATAAAAATAAAAATGAAATCAATTAAGCAAGCTTTAAAAATGGAATAAAGTCAATAAGACTAATGAAGAGCTGTTCTAACAGTCTATAATCTTTAACCAATCTACAGAATCCATTTGACCAACTTTCAGCAATATGTAAGCCATTCCTGGCACTACAGGTTTTATTTGATGGAAAACGATGACTAGTTGGGATATTGCATCCCCAATTACATGGCCATTGATCTTCCTTCCATGTATGTAAATATCTTAGGAAATTTGTACAGCAGTTGGATTTTGTATGCCTTTTCAATAGGGCTTTAGTGTTTGTTGCCCTTTCTTATGTTCTCTAGCTCACGTGTACCCATTTCCTCTCTATTAAATCTTCTGCTTCTTCCTTCTCCTCTCTATCAATATAACATCACACCCTATTTCCCCTTTTTGACAAGATCTCTCTATTCACCAAAAGTCCCTTGTTAGCTCTATAAGCCCTGCAATAATTCAGACGTCAAAGACAGAATCCAAGGCTTATAACCTAACATTCAAATAAAAATATAATATACAATGTTCATCTTGCCATTACTTTACTGTATTACTTTACTCAGAATGATTTTTTTTAGGTATAATTTTATTTTCTTAAAAGCTGAATAATATTTTATTTCATAAATATACCACAATTTTGGGCTGGAGAGATGGCTCAGAGGTTAAGAGCACAGCTGTTCTTCCAGAGGTCCTGAGTTCAATTCCCAGCAACCACATGGTGGCTCACAACAATCTATGATGACATCTGGTACCCTCTTCTGTATACTGTACACATAACAAATAAATAAATCTTTTAAAAAATACCACAATTTTATTATCTTTTCACCAGTTAACAACATCTAGCAATTTCCTGGCTATTGTAAATATAACAGTAACAGTCATGGGAGAGCAACTACCTCTACTGTAAGATGTAGAGTCCTTGGATATATGCACAACAACTGTGTAACTGGATCTTGAGGTAAATAGATTTTCAGCTTTTGGAGGATTTCTATAATGGCTGTACAAGTTTTTATTCTCTACAGAGAATAAATATCCCTATTTCACTCATTATTCCCAGCATGAGCTGTCATTGATTTACATATCTTGATCATTCTGACTAAGGTAGGATGAAATCTCAAAGGAATTTTAATTTGCTTTTCCATATTGGCTAACATGCTGAACATTATTTAGGTGATAATCAGTCATTTGTGTTTTATACTTAAGACTTCTTTTAAGTCTATATCCCATTTTTAATCAGGTTACTTGACTTTTTTTTTTCCAAGAAAGTTATCTTTTTATTTAAAAAAAATGTAGCACAAGGCATCTAGCCCAAGGTATAATTGGTATGAGGTTATCTACAGAGCAAAACCCAGCATGTCCCCATTGTTCAGGCACAGAAGACTGTTGCTATACATTCCTGAACCTAAAGGTCACTATAATAAACATATTTCACATGTCAGATATGTGTCCACAGTATTGATTTTTTTCACAAAATAGGACTTGTGTTCTGGAGGTGGCCGAGGATCAACCTAAACTACCCAAAGAAATCCAAGGATGCAGGAAGGACAGGTACTTGAACAAGGTCCTGTGGTGCTTTCACAGCAGAATTAAGACCTCTCTGGCTCTCTGTGTAGTCACCTATTGTCTTAGGCAATCACTCTTTATTCATTCAGCCTTCATGCTGAGTATCTGCTGTGTGCCAGGCAGCCCTGAGAATCACAGGGAGAATCTACGTCCTATGCCTGGACAATGCTGAGTCCCTGTCATTGCCACACTCTGAAAACAACTGCTTTGCTCCCAGGCTTCAAGCAAAAATTTTCTTGAAGGAGCTAGTGTGCATGTAATCATTCTTAATTTCTGAAGGGTACCTGCATTTAATTAGAGCTCAAATGTAGCTGGCCTGTATGAGGTTAGCCATGTGTAGCTGGACTCAGGGAGCTGGGACACATTCTGTAATATTTTTTAATTAAAAAGTAGTCCCATACCTACTACTGCTCCCTCTCCTGCCTCTCCTCCCAGTCCTCCCCCAGCCTCTCCTTTCCCCCTTCATTTCCCCTTCTCATTCACTCCCCAGAGAAGGCAAGGAATCCCAAACTGAGTCAATTTTTTCTGGCATATCCAGTTGAGGTAGGACTGAATCTTTCCCTCAAGTATCAAGGCTAAGAAAGGCATTTTTCTGCTAGGCATGGGCTTTCAGAAGCCAGTTCATGAACCTGGGATAGAACCTGATCTAATTGCAAAAGTTATCTGCAATCTCCCAACAGTAAGGACTGCCTAATCTATGGGTCTCCCCATCATAATCTAGATCCCTCCACTCATGCAGTCTCTCCTCCTTCCAGAGAAAATTGCAATCATACTTGGGTGGGGAGATGCAAAAGAGGAGAGGAAAGAAGGGGATATCCTAATAGAAGGGACCATTGTGTAATTAGAGAGAAATCTGATACCAGGAAACATCTAAGAACCCATAAAAATCTAGGACTCCAAGCAATAATGGAGAGGATGTCTAAAATGGTCTTTTCTTATTATATGAATGATCATCCTAATTTCCATTATAGAACCTTCATCCAGCAGCTGATGGAGGAAAATGAAGAGATCCATAGCTATCTGACATCTTGGTATTCAGTATTTTTGCTTTTGTAACTTATAGATTGTAAGCCTCTATCAGATATATAATTGTCAGAGTTTCTTTTCCCTTTCTGTAGACTGCTGCTTTCATCCAGTGATGATGTATTTTGCTCAACAGGAGCTTTATAGCATTGGGTAGTATCATTATTAATTGTTAGATTTAACTCTGTCGTGTTGGTGTCTTCTTCTAAAGGTACTTTTCTTGCCAATGAATTTACCTATATTCCATTCCAGATTCCATAAAGGGAATCTGGTTTTAAACTGAGGTCCTTATTCCATTTGGAGTTAAACTTTTTTGTTTGGTGTTAGACAATGATCTATTTTTATTCTTTTACATATAGCTATCCAGTTGGACAAACACTATTTGTTGAAAATGCTGTCTTTTCTCCAGTGTGGTTTTCTTTACTTCTTTTGAAACTAAAGTGTCTTTAGTTTTATGGAGTTACCTCTTGATCATCAGTTCCAGTTCAGTGACCAATAGTACAATGCTGTTTTTATTACTATAGGTGTGTAACACAATTTGAGATAAGGGATGATCCTACCTCTAACAGTTATTTTATTGTTCAATATTGTTTTAATAATCCTTTTTATCCCCATGTTTCCATATGTGGCTAAAGTTTGTTTTTTATTGTTCCTTTGGTTTTATTTTTAATTTCTGTAAGGAATTCTGTCAGAAGGTTGATGAAGACAAATTGTTTCTTCAAATTTCTTCTGAAAGACTGCCCATTCTCATCATTTTAATTCTACTGATTCCTGAGCATGGAAGATCTTTCTTTTTCTTTCTTTTTATTCCCTGGAAGATCTTTTAATCTTCTGATATCTTCTTCAATTTCTTCCTTCAATGTCTAAAGGATTCATCCTGTGTTCAATATACAAATTTTTTTGAGAAAGTAACATTCCTGCTAATGAGAAGGGGCAATCTTTCATGTTTACATGTAATGATCTAATGATCTATAGATATCTGTTGGGTACACTTGATTTATGGCATTATTTAGTCGAGTTTTTGTCTAGATAACTTGTCTATTGAGTAGAATTGGGTATTGAAGTCACGCACTATCATTGTATGACTTATCTGTAGTAGTGTTTATTATGAATTTGGTGTTCTTGTGTTTGCTGCATAGGTGTTAAGAATTGCCATGTTCTCTTAATGGATTATACTTTTGGTGAATATATGGTTTTTCTCCATATTTTATAATTAATTTTGGAACCTCAGGACGCAACACCATCCATGACTTCAAATTATACTATAGAGCTACAGTAATAAAAACAGCCTGGTACTGGCATAAAAACAGACTTGTGGATTAATGGAATCAAATTGAAAATCCTGACATTAACCCAAAAATCTATGAATTCCTGATCTTTGACAAAGAGGCCCAAAATATTCGATGGAAGAAAGATAGTATCTTTAACAAATGGTGTTGGTATAGCTGGGTGGTAGTGTGTAAAGAAATTCAAATAGATCCAAGCATATCACCCTGCACAAAACTCAAATCCAAGTGAATCAAGGACCTGAACATAAAACGAGCCACACTGAACTTGATATAAAAAAGAAAGTGAGAAATAACCTCCAACGCATTGACACAGGTGACCTTTTCCTAAATATAACATCAGTAGCACAGACACTAAGAACAACAATCAATGAGTGGGACCTCCTGAAGCAGAAGCTTCTGTAAAGCCAAAGGCACAGTCAATAAGACAAAACGACAGCCAACAGAATGGGAAAAAATTTTAAGTGGAATTATTTATAACCTACAAGCTCTTAGAAGCCATAGATACCAGTTAAGACTATTATACCCAGCAAAAGATCTATCACAATTTGTGAAAAAAGAGCAATGTTTGATGACAAAAAAGACAAAAAAAACTCAAAAATAATTGAACAGCTTCTGTATACTAATCTAGCTCTATAGAATAAATAAATATTTATTTATTACCTATACCTATTACCTATACCAAGGAATACTCCAGGAATAAATAATCTCAGAACAGTTAATTAAAAGAAAAACAAAACCTCACACCACAACGATAAATAATAAAAATTAATAAACATTGTTCATTTAATGAAGGAACTCAATTACCCAATAAAAAGTCATTGAAATCAGGCAAAATGTCCTTATTTAAAAATTTTATTAATTGCAAAGTTAGTCAATAAATTTATTATTAAAAAGACAATGTAAAGGAAATAGAATACTATTAACTGCTAATTCTATTGTATATTTGATCCTCATACCTAATTCCTTATTTATTATTCTTATTATTCTAATTCCTTATAATATTCTTATTATTTATGAGAATATAAATATATTTTTGTCCAGATAACCTATCTATTTATAACAGTTGGGTATGTATCTGTGAATGTAGATGTTTTATATATATATATATATATATATATATATATATATATATTTGTGTATTTAATTCTATGGATATGAATTTGTGTGCAGATGCATGTATACATATGAGAATGATGTCAACTGCCTTCTGTTACTCTTTATTATATTTTTGAAGCAAGGTTTCTTTTACATTTTAAACTAGATATTCAGTTTGTGTCAAGATTGTTTATTTATGCCTCTCCCCATGGGATTATAGGTGAGCCACCATGCCCAACTGATAATATGTATTCTAAAGATTGAATTCCATCCCTTACACTTTACACTTATGCTAAAAGTGTTTCACATGACAAGTCATGTTCCAGCCTTTTTATTCATCCTATAATTAAGTAAAAGTTTGTAAGCTTTACCAACATTTCTATGACCATCTCTACTTGTAAGAGTGTTCTTCTTTTATAGTTCATGCAAAAGTGAAATCACAGAGTGTTTGTCATCTCTGGCTAGCTTCTTTCCTTTAGCTTATATATCAAGGTAGAATAGGGCTTCCCTAAAAGAAAACCACAAATTGTACATTGTTAATGTGCTGAATTATATGATTTAAATTAGTAAATTATAAAAATATATTTTAAAATTTTTATTTTCAACAAATTAATAAAATAACTTGGTGAATTTTATAGTATATTATTACATCTCAATACATTTGTTTATAGTAATATAGTAAGAATCTTTGGAAAATTCTTTGTATATAGGTATCTTGTATATGTGTATATATGTAGAGAGAGAGAAAAAGGACAAGGCAAACTTTAGTGAACTAAAAAGAATTTTGCAAGTATTCTTGACAGTTTAAGAGATTAAAATATAAAGGAACATTATGAGCCACTTAGAAGAGCATTTAGGTTGTCAAATAACTTCCCACAAATAATAATGAGAAAAGGAGACAATGAAATAACATTTTCAGCATTCTGAGAGAAATAGCTGTCAACTCTGGTTTCAGCACACACTCTTATTTGTCTAAAGGAAAGATGCTATAAAAAGTCTCCTGGTTTCACTAAAACTTTATTGACATCACCCTCACTGCATAGTTTCCCTCTCACTTGAAGCTGAGTAGAATTATATCTGAGTTCTGGACAACAGAAAATAAGCAGACATTACGCCTAATGTACAGTTCAATAGGTTTTTTTTTGCTTTTTTTGTGTTGTTTTGTTTTGTTTCATCTGCCTTTGTGAAGTAAAGATTCTGGGCATCTCATAACATTAGAGACACAGAGTAACAAGAAATAGTTGAATCACTAGAATAGAAAGCTTCCTGATGAATACCTGATTCTGTTCAATATGAAAATAAACATTCTTGATGCTCATTATTGAGAATTGATGTTTTAGTTGTTATGGAAGCAGAATAAATGAAAAAAAAAAACTGAAGTCAAGCATAGCTACATTTACATTATAGAAATAAAAAAAATATTCAAAAATATATTTTATTAATATGCAAAAGTAGATTAGAGTTAGAATATATTGTATACTTGGTAAAACTGCAGCAAATAGAGCCTGACAAAAATCATAAATATAATAATTAAATAGTAGATAAAATAGCATATATACTGAAGTATAGAAATGTAAAGAAAATCATTTTAAAATCTTTATTTTCAAATTCAGGTTAAATATATCATTATGCAAGAGGATATACATTTAGAAATATTAGATTACTAAGAAAAATAATAGATACAATATCTAAATAATTTATATAAATAAAAAAAATCTTGGAAAAAATAACTAGGGAAGAATATTTAAGTGAAATTGAAAGTATACACATTTTTTAATAACAGAATTAGACTGATAAGTATATACAAACATATATTAATGCTCTCTAATAAAATACAATATTTTAAACAAATAAGTAGAAAAATGTGGCGAATGTTTGTTAAGCAATCAAACAAATCTTGGTTATATCTTAATTACAACTTTATTGAAAAAGAAATTAAATAACTTTCATTACAGTTATTCTAGACTATTTGCTACTGTCCAAAATATAACCTTTCATAAACTATAATTTTAAATTTTTGGTTCTACCTAAATGAAAATGTTAAGATTAAATAAATTATAGATCAGTTCAAAGTAAGATAGAAAAGATAACAAATATCAAGAAAAATTAACGAAACATAGCAGTATGTTTTGTGATATCTATTGGTCTATCTATCTATCTATCTATCTATCTATCTATCTATCTATTATCTGTAGAGAGAAAACCAGTTTAGTATTCCTTGTATTCGCCTGGAAAGAGGAGTAAGACTGATATATTTAATGGGATACAAAAGATATATTTTCAAGCTAGCCATTGAAGGCACATGATTTTAGTCCCAGCATTCAGGAGGCAGAAATAGGTAGATTTCTGTGAGTTAGAGGCCACCCTGGGCTACAGAGCAAGTTCCAGGACAGGCTCCAAAGCTACACAGAGAATCCTAGTTTCAAAAGAAAAGAACAAACAAACAAACAAAAATGTTTTCAAATTATTCTAGCTATAAAATATTTGATGCTATTAATAGTTATTAAGATGTTGATTTTCTAAAATTGGCCTGTATTTTTGAATCTGCCTTACTCAACCCTAGTAGGATTTTAAAATTAAAAGTTTTCAATTTTTCTCAAAATATAGAATGTAAACAGTAAAGTTGTAATTTAAAGAGAAGAAAGCCAAGTGGAGATTCGGGAATGGGATGATACAATCAGCAGGGTGATGCAGTTACTAGAGCAAATCGAAAGCAGATTAGAGATGCTAGAAAGCAGATTCAGCACACCTGAAGCTAGGTCAATTGAGATTACTCAGGCTCAGAAACAAAGAGAAGAATAAGGATGGCTTCACCATCAAAAACAACACACATAAGAAGAGCTAAAAATAATCGTGTGTGCTTGATAAAAGACGATGGATGCGTCTTCAACTTGAAGATCCTTTTTACTGTACTCAAAAAGCTAAGTAATCTCAAAATAACATAAGTTTAAGGATAGACACATACAGACACATCAAGTCAAATTAACAGATATAAAAACCAAATCAGAATGATGAAAGCATCAAAATCAAAACAACTCACCATGAAGACCACTAAGAACATTAACACATATCTCATCAGAAAATACGACAGCAAAGAGAGTGCAGAGTGGTGTTACATACAAGAAGAGAGGGATAAAATGTCTGTCAACCAAACATCCAAAATGAGAAAACTTGTCTTTTCAAATCAGTAAGCAATGTGTAGAAAATATAAAACTCAAAGATTTATGACTGGATATACTATTTTCTCAAATTTTATGTTATTCAAAATTATGCTAGGGAACTTAGGAAAGTGATTAGAGAGGAAAAAATGTTATGACATGAAAAGGGAAAAAGGAAATTCTACTGCAGTCTGCAGAGGACATCATGATGAAAATAAAAATTTGAATACTTTGCACACAGAGAAACAAAACAACACTCAAGAAATATTCAACAAATTGAATAAGTTTTCAAGTTATAAAATCAATATATTAAAGTTTGATGCAATCTATATGCTAATAGACATTAATATGAAAAGGAAAAATTAATAAACAGCTCAATTTTTTTAAAAACTACAATGCTCATGGAAGAATGTTGTCAACAATATGAACAATATACACTTGATAGTATATTTATTTGTGAAAAAATTAAGCCTAAATAAATGAAAAGATACAACATGCCAATGCACTAGAAATTTTAAAAATGTTAAAAGAACCTAAAATGATCTACTGCTTTAGAGTAATCCTCCCAAAATTATAGTGATCAATTTTTAAGGAAGAGGGAAATTTGATCTATAAATTCACATTGAATTTCAGTGCTCCACACAAAGCACTGTAAAGATAAAGCTGGTACCTGATACTCTCTAATTCAAAAACCAGACAAAACTTGAGAAATAAATATATTGTGGTGTACAGATGGTGACATATAGCCAATAAAATCAAATCGAGAATCAGAAATAAAACCAAGTATCAATGAGCAATTGATTTCCACAAAGGCATTATAAATAAAATAAGGAAAAGTCTTCAAGACATAATCTGAATATCTTTTCACTCTCTACTTATTTTTCACACCTTCAAGGTGTAGGACTTCATGCTGGTCTTCTGTGAGAATTAACCTGTCTCATCTCCTTGAACCATAGACTAAGTTCTCATAATAAGACTCTACTTGTTATACATTATCAATCTCTACAGCCCAGATGCCACTAGGTGCCAGGACTCCCACAAGCTCAGGTAGCTAGATATCCAGGTTATTCAAATACCATATAGACTAATCAACTTTTACTCACATGAGACAGCAAATATATTTAATTATATATTTGATACAAAGCATAAGTAAAAATCAATAAAATTATTTCTGCTAGAAATATTAAAATATAAAAAAATAAAAATAATTTTAGAACTAATAGGATCACTTAATTTAAATTTGAATTAAGTATGAATTAGAATAATTCAAGATAAGCAAATATTTGGAATAATCCTATGATGATATATAAAACTGAGAAAATTCTTCACAGATCAAAATAAAATACTAAAAATAGATGAAAAATTTTATAGATACATATTTTAAAGCATTATATTCCTCTTAATATAATTTAGCTTGGACATATTTTCTTCTGCTATTAACTATTTTTTTTTTCTCTACACTGTTTAACTTAGATCAACTGTGTTAGGGTTCTATTGAGAAGCAGAACTGATAGAATGAATTTAAAAGGTGATTTATTAGATTGACTTATGGTTATAATCTGTTTGTCTTAACACCAGAGTTTTGGGGACATGATCAAATTTATAGAAACAGTTTGATATAAAGACAAGGATAAAAAGAAAACTATGTGTATATGAGTTAATACATATTATATTATCTGAGATAGAAATACATTTTTGTGAAATTTTGACATGTTCATAAGAAAATCCATGTCATCAAAACATAAAAGGGGGAAATAAAACAATTCTTTGAGCTTCTCAAATTGTCAGAAAAATGATGAAATCCTATTTACTTTGATATCTAGACTATTTCAAGCATACATCTTAAGATTAATATCTAAAAACAGAAAATGCTGTACATATATGTTAATAAAGAAAACATGAGAGTGAACCTGCGTGACATTTAAGCAAGAGAAAAATTACCATGAGTAAAACTAAAAGACAATACAGTACTTAATAAGTATACATGTATATACAATTACTTTAAATATAAATAAAAATACTAACTGCAAAGTAAGATTATAAATCTTAAAATTATATCTTAAAATATTGCATTTTGAAACAGAACATACATAAAAGTGAATACAGAATAACTTTTAAAATGTGCTAACTATATCAATAGTTATTAATCTATTTTTATTAACATCAAAATGGAAGTTGAAGCAATAAATATTTCCAGATAACCAGGGACACATAGAAGTAATTTTTTAACCTAAAATGATGGCAAAATTCTAAAAATATTTATAGACAAAGATAAAATTTTAAGATATATAAAATCCAAAAACTACAGCACTAAAAGTACTCAATAAAAAATCCAGGTTCGAAGCTCATTTATCAGCACTCATTCTTATAATAGCAAAAAATGCAGAAGAGTGAATAATAAGAATATAAAATGATAAACACTAGTCATTGATAGATTTTTACCAATATCAAAATATGATTTTCTATGTAGTAGCAACCCAAGGATATTTTAAAATAACATTTTAGCCTCTGAAACTATAAACTTCCTTGAAAAACTTTATTCATTGGAGACAACAGTTTTATGACAACCATTTTAAGGACTTAAATTAAATAAAAGTGTAAATAAGTTTTCTAGATTGGATGACTTAACAACATGAGGAATTTTAATGATTCCCAAATTGGTGCATAAATTCAGTACATGGTGATTAGGTTCCTTTATGCATGATACATGTAAGTATTAATTTATGAATTAAAAGCACAGCAAGTATGAGAAATGAATGTATAGAGATTACTGAGGTCATTAATCCATGTCGCTGAACTGGCAGAGATGCCACTTCCCAACTTTAGATGTTGTAGTAAAAACTTGAAACCTCAAACACCTGGCATATGGAATTAGTCATGCATTTTATTTCAATCTGTTATAGAAATACCAAAATTATTCTAAAAACATTGGAGAATAGGACAAGCATTTTGAAGTGCCATCTCCAGAAAATGTTGCTACATTGACAGGTTAAAATATTTACTGGCAAAATAAATCCACATTTATAAACAAAGCATTCAACTTTGACTATCATAGTTATTTTAAGACTTCAAATGTTGTCAGGGAATAATGTTATATTAAGAAATTTAGAGTCTTCAAATTATATATTATATATACATCTGAATAGGTAAGACACACTTTAAACAATCAATAATAAATAGGAAGGCAGCTCAGTAAAGTACTTGCCACACAATCATATAAACCTCAGTCTACTATCAGTACATTCATAAGATCTATGCTTTATAGTATGAGATATGGAACCCAAGAACAGGAGAAGATGATCCAGACAGATCTCTGAGTCTCACTGGCCATCAATTTCAGCCTTTTTGACTAACTCATGTCTCAGTAAAAGGGCTTGCCCCTCCAGAAAAACAAAACCTAAATAAATAAATAAATAAATAAATAAATAAATAAATAAATAAATAAATAAATAAATAAATGGTAGAAAAGACCTATGGATCACATCAGACATAACTTTAGTCTCATGAAAATTCACTCCTACACATATGTTTCTACACAACACACACACACACACACACATCTATAATTGGATCTTGATATATTAATGGTTACCTGTAAAATTTCAATGACAGCACTTTAAACACAAAGACATAAGACCCTATCCATAGATAAGTAGATAGATGATAGATAATAAATCAGATAGATAGATGATAGACAGATACATGATAGATAAATAATGAACCAAATCGTAAGATATGATAATAATTAAATTATTTAGGATGCTCAAATAATTAAAGATTTTATATAACATAGATTTATATAACAATCTGTTAATAAATAGCATGTAGATAGTAATTTCAGTTCATATTCTACAAAATTTTTTCCCACACACCATCTCACTGAATTTGAGATACTTAAGTAAATTTAATTATTTCCAGATGCAGAAAATCATGTTCAGTGATAGCAAATGGCTTGTTAAAATATGGCTTATCTGTTGCTTTAAAGTCAGATTTCAGGACTTGAGAAGTCCACACCTCGGTTTGTTTCTTTTCTACTCAGTTCTTATGATAATGAAAATATTAAAATAATCTTTAAATTTTATTTTCTAAAAAATTAATACTATCCTGTCAAGATACTCAGACCTTTTAACCATTTTTTTTTTTTTAAAAAATAGTGTTTTCCATAATAAGAATGATTCTGGTCATTGAATAGTTTAAAAATCATTCTGGTTCATTCTTAAGTTTTCCACTCTAAAATCTGCTAATACTCATGACATGTGGTAAAATTTGAATGTAGGGGAAAATGCATTTTTGTGTGTTTATGATTTACAATTCTCTATGTAAAAATAGATGTAATGAAAGAGGATCAGAGCTTTTTCACATCGATACAACAAAATAGTATTATGCAAATATTCTCTTTGAGTGCATCCATTATCAGACTATTCTTTTTTGATTCATGCAACACAATATCAACTTGATACCATAATGACTCAAAAGGAACAGCTCTAAAGTGTACTTTCCCTTGAACAAAAAGAACTCAGGGACAAGCTTTATTCCTACAGGACACTCCAAGACCCTTTGGATATCTAACAGGTACTCTCATTCATAACAAATAAAGGTAAATTAAATGAGCAGTAAGGACTATATACAGTGTTTTCTCCTGCCTTATTTGGTACAATGGGTCAGCAGGATAAGCACACACATTTCCATACCTGACAATACAAGAGCTCCTTATTTAGTAGGATATTTTCCTGTTACACATAGATTTCCTTGGTCACTGTTGAGATGCAAGATCCAATAATATTCAGGACCTCATTTTCAGCACTTATAAATAATACTATGGAATGACTTTATTCCCACTTAGCTAAATCATGAACCAAAATACAATGAAATGCAAAAGTTATCAAAGACATTTCAGGGATGATATTCAGTGATACGAGGAGAAATATATAGGCTAAGTATTCAAAGCCCAATAAAGGACACAATGATATTGGAAGCTTTGTGATTAAAAGCATACTCAATTGGTTGTATACTGGGACATGGATGTACTTAGTAAATGTAAAAAATATATTTGGTCACAGAAAGAAGCAAAGTCAGAAATGGATAGTATGTGTTCACCAACCTGTGTTGAAGGCTTATAACTGAAAATACAGATCAATGTTCAGGAACTCATTAAGGATTCATAGTAGATGATCTACATTTTGAATTACAGCCTAACTAGTTTCCTACAGACTAGTATGGTATATTCAAAAAAAAGTCTTTGATAAACTGAGAGAAGATGACAAAATGCAACACTTATTTCTCCTAATCATTTAAATATTTGGTTTTTGAGATGTTTCCATATGACAGGCTGAGGTATTAACAATATAGATTATGAAGTCTATCCATTTGAATTATACCTCAGTCAGTTATGGCAGAAACAAAATTGTCAGCTACAGAAACAGGAAGTATAATGAAGAACATGACTCACCCATTGAGGCTGTTATAAATTAGCCAGAGATTCCTTGAGCTTTTAATACAATGACCACTAGAAAAGTAAATACTAGTTTAAAGATTGGTTAACACCTTTGCAGCACTTATATTTCCCCTCACTTGGGGATCATCATTATTTATCTGAAGACAGCATAAATTCTATAAGAAACATTTGGTAAACAGAGGAAATATAATAAATAAAGTTTAAAGTACCAGGCAACTTTGTTATATGCCTTTCTCATTGGTTCTTGGTGTACAGGTCTTAGCTATCTTACTTTTTTCTTCATTATTGTTACCATCTCTTCTTATTATTAAAGCAAATATTTATCCTCTTACTGTGAAAGTATCTTATCAAAGAATTATCTTGTGTGTTCTCCATTTTATACACCAATTGAATTCTATCTAGACAGCTTTGTGAGGAATTCAGAATTAGTTTATTTCCAAAAATAGATAGCATACATACTCAGATAAGTCTTCAGTCAAACCCTATTGGATGTTATAATATCCAGTTGGAACCCTGCCAATGTACTCTAAGGGGAATAAGTATAATGTGTTAGCAATATTTGTGCCTGTCAGTGTTCAAAATGTGAGTTTACTCTCCAGAGACTAATAAGCTTTCTTCCCTCATGGAGCTCTGTCACAGGTGGTTAAGGAGAACTGAGGTAGCATGGAAATTCACTTTGTAAACCCACAAATTGGAAAACATGGTTTTTATCTTACCTGGGGAAAGAAAGGTAATGGAATATTAAACAAGGGACTATTGTATTCATTAAGTTTGAATAAAATTCATTGAATTTTATTATCCTTAGATTAACAAAGAAGAAAACCTTCAAATAGTTTATTGTAAATCTGTATATGTGATTTGAAATTGGTCCAACTACAAACTATTGTCCTTCATCTTCTATGAGACTCATGCCTGAGACTGATGAACATGCCAGCTCTATGGCTTATTTAGTGTCCTTTTGCTTCCACTCAAATTTTTCAAGTCTTCTGCCTCATGATTATCTTCACCTAACCGTCTGACTTTGCTTCTTCTCCTAATCAGACATGCCATCTGAAAATAACAATATTAGGGGTTTTTTTGGTTCTTTTTTTTACAATTTCTTGGAACTGAAGTTTTGGTGTATTTTTTTTTAAGAACAAAAGGACTGCTGTTATAGGCATTCCTCTTTGCCCAGAGTTCAGCAGGATTGCTTGAACTGTCTTTTTTCCATTTTCATAAAACAGTACTCTGTATTCTACACATTTATTCTCAGCAACTCCTGACAGTATGTAAAAAAATACATAAATATTAATATCAGAACACAAAAGACTTTCTGATATTGGGTGGCATGTTATATCACTCATGATATTTCCCAGACTTTAAAAAAAGGCATTTTCTTCAGCAAACTATTACGTGTGTCCTTTTTGTTGTTCAACTGTATTTGTGCTACTGCAACAAAATGCCTGATGTTGGGTTATTTATGAGAATATAAATTCATTATTTCACAGTCCTATAGGCTTGGAAGTCTAAGATCAAAGAACTGGCAGATTCAGTATCTGATGAAGGCTCACTGTGTTTCCAGCATGATGCCTATTACCGCCTTCTCACAAGGCAGAGGTGTGACTATTTTATCTTAATGTGACAGAAGGCAGGAAGACAAAAGGAACTGAATTCATTACCTCAAGCATTTTTATAAGAAAAAAAAACAATATCATTCATAAATTCAAAGTTTCCATGATATAATCTCTTAAAGATTCTACCTCTTAATATTGATGTTTTAGGATTATATTTTAACCTGAATTTTACAGATTAACTTTCTGACTAGATCAGTCTAACCATGGACCTTCAGATCTATATACTTCTCACAAACAGAGTGTGTTGATTCCGTCTCAGCCCTAAGACTTGCTCCAACATCAATTAAAATTTTTAAAGACTCCTCTGGATAAGGGTAACAATTGCTCTAGTTAAGTTGTTTGTGGAGCTTCTGGCTATGGGACCAGGAAATATTCTGGTTACATGAACTGTTTTTTTAGAGCACATTTCCTGTGGTGGAATGCCTTGCTCAGCCTTGATACAAAGAGGAAGGAATGGGTCCTGCCTCAACTTGATATGTTAGCCTATATTCACTAATCAAGAGAGGCCTTACCTCCTTTGAAGACTGGATGCAGGATGGGATGTGGGGAGGTATGGAAAGTGGGGAGAGCAGAAGGGGAGTGAGAGTGAACAGTAGAGGGAATGTAAGAGAAATTTTATTAATAATAATTTTAAAATATTTTAAAAACAAATAAAAGGCAATATGCATTATAAAAAAATTATAGATCTAAAGACCATCTAAAAAGACACAGAAAGAGACCAGGTATGATTCATTTTGAGAGAAATCTTCCAAACTGATGGCATGTAGTATTGAACAAATAATATGACTTACCAATGTAATGATATGTCATGGAGCTGATACATTACCATGCCACAGGGCAAATTAAAAAAAATCTATGTGTAAGCAACCATAGTTAACACTTGCACATTCTCCCTACTTGTAGATTTATCACCAAATGTATGCCACCAAGGCTTTCTCTTTCATGCTTGTTCAACCTTTGGCATTGCAATGGATGTTATCATCTACAAAGTTCACACTCCAGACTTGTAAAATGTCGCTGAAAATTGAATCACAAGTACTTACATTTTAAGTAAGTTTAAAGTTTGGGGTTTAGCTACATTAATAGTTATTTTCGCTGTATATGGAGGCATGTGGCCTGTATTTTGCACTTGCTTGCCCTCTGTATTGAGAATCAAAGCCACATCTGAGCTCATTTAAGTCATAGATAAGGATCCAAAGAACATTTTTAGTAGACCATGTAGAGTAGAAATGTACAGCAAATGTGAGCAATGAGCTTTGTTTCATGGACATTCTGAAAACTATTCTGCTGTCAGTAATCTGAAGCTCCTGACCTGTGATAACAATGCAAACATCTGAGATCTCTGAAATACCTACAGGGTTGTTTTCCATTGTCTTGGAAGCATCTGGCTTCTTTCTACCCATATTAGCCAATCCTGATGCTTTCCCCTAACATACTATGTTAGTATTTACATCTGGCCATGTCAAGAATTTTCAGAATCTTGAAGTTTTGCCTTCTTATTTATGATATATTACAGCATTAGAACATGCTTCTCTCTTTTCATTTTATAAAAAGCAGTTGAGAGAATACATCCAAGTTCTTCAAAATTTTGGTGATGTGTTTCTTTTACAAAATATTCTAACCATTTCTTACACATTCTGTCCTTCACCAAGTACTTAGGCACATAGAAATAAATCTAAGCCGAAGTTCTCTATTACTTTATAACTGATATGCTTTTTCCCTCTAGCTTCCAATATGTTGTCTCTCTTTACTAAGACTCCATCTCAGTTGTCTTTGTTATCTATTTGCATGAACATACAGATTGTGACAATGCACTGATGAATGTGAGGGTTCATGACTGTAATCCCAGCACTCACATGGCAGAGAGGCAAGAAGATCACAAGTCCTAGGCAAACATGGGTTATATAAAGAGAGCCTCACACACACACACACACACACACACACAAACCCACACACATACACACACACACAAAGAAATAAACAAGTAGATTGACATCCATAGTTTTTACATTAAAACTGTAGTCATAACTGGTGAGATAGCCGAGTTGAGAAAGATGCTTTTGCCAAGCCCAATGACTTGAGTTTAACCCACATGATGGAAGGAAAAAACTAGTTCCTGGAACTTGTCTTCTGATATCACATACACAGTGTCATGGATATCTCCTCCTCTCTCTCACCCCACAAAATAAATAAATACTGAAAATCAAATAACAAAAGAACAATAATAACCTGTTATGTATGTTGAGAGAGTTCAGATTTAAATTTTCATAGACAAAATATTTATCTTATTAGGAGAATGTCAAGTAACGAGCATTAGGCTAGGGGTGAATAAATGAGTACATTGATATTCCTATAAGCAATATATAATAGAGATTAGAAAGAATAGTCCTTATAATTTCTTATATGAACAGTTGAATTTGGTAATATGAAGAAAAGAAATGTTGCAGATCTGGAGGATAATTCATGAGAAACACAAAGCTAAGTTAAAGCACTGTAGACATAAGGCAAGTGCATGAGAGCTACATATTGATTGGCCTTCAGCATGACTGGAAGGGTAGGCATTGCCAAATAGCATGAGTATTTTAAAATCCTCACTGTGATTTCAAATGGTTTTGCTGTATAATTAGAGTTCTAACTTGTATTCCAGTGGACACTCTCAGAGGGCAATTTGAAGGTGGATTCTCTACTGTGACTGTGAATTCCAATTCTCTTAATTTGGTACAGAGACTTCCATTGAATGGGGCTACAAAGCACTTGCCAGTTCTTTCCCTCCAATGCAATAGCTACTTACTGCCACCATGTGGACATCCTTAGGCTTAAATAAACTTTGATACCCAACATGCACTAAAGTAGGTACTTTCAAGCCCACAACTATAGTGTTGGGTTTAAAAAAAAAAGTATGAGAAAACACAGACTGTTCTTCAGTAAGGGTAATCTCTGTCCTATGTAAACTGATATTTAAATATGTCCTAATATCAAAATCCTGCATCTAATCTTCTATTAAGTTATTCTAAAATTTGATGCCAATAGCCTATTGTAAAGCTGAAATTATTTTGCTATTTATCCTTTTGATTCTCTTTTTACATTACTTAATTCTTTGTATTTTCCCTTTCATTTCTCACTCTCAGACTGCTCTTGCTTTTCAAGAAAGAATTGCTTTCTTGAACATTGCATTTCATTTATACTATATCTTTAGCAAAGATAAATCGCCTATAAATTGTTAGCAAATTAATAAATTATTAAATGAGGAAGACATGTATAATTGAATATAAGCTCGTCTAAGACCAAAAGTTGTGCTTAAAAATTAAAAATAATGAAGCACAACCATAAATTTTAAATTTATATATCTAAAACTATGTATGGTTGAATGCCATAAGTTTACGTGGTTGACTAACTTTAATGATGCTTGCCTTTTTAAGTCTTTTCAAAGAAACATATGCAGCTTACATTTAATTTCTTTTGGTAAAATATTGAGATTTATGTAATATTGTACAATATTTTTTCTCTGCTTACTCTCAATCCTTTGCTGTTATATAATGACTTAAATTAAGGAGTCCTTTTAATATGGAGCTTCATATTCAGTCAAAAGATTAATTATTAAATGTAACATGCAATGAGATGAATTTCCTATTTTCCTTTCACAAAAGTGTAGAAATTCCAGAGTGACTGAACATAAGAAATTTGATTTGGTTTCCTTGAATTTTGGACTTATCTTAATGATAGTGTCCAGATCTTGCTGTTATTTGTTTGGTAAGTTTTGAGCTACTCCAGTATCATGGTGATTGGTTTTTGTTTCTTTCTTTGTTTGTTTGTTTTAAAGTTACCGTTTATATATATAAGCATTTCATCTCTACTTAACATTGTATATTTACAGTAGCTTCAAGTTTGTTTCTAACAGACAATTCATATACCAATATATTGTGTAGTGCACAAAATATACTTCAAAAATGTCATCTCCTTTTCCATAGCTGAGATACCTTTGGACATTTATACATGCCTCCATTAATCTTAAACAAACATGAAAGGTGATCTTATGACAAGTCTTACTTTTACAAAAAAAATTCAATTCATAATGAAAATAAAATTTTCTGTTTATCTCATAGGTTAAAATATGGTTGCTATGGCCATGTCTGGTGTAATTCTGTGTCATTAGAGCTGCAGATAAGCAATATTTTGTGGTGAAATGCCATATATTTAATAAAACCTGAAATATCCAGAGACAGCACACAGTCAAAACATAGACAGACAACTCAGGAATTTCTTGATCCTTGAGTACAAGGACAAACATCTGGGATTCAATGCCACACACCTTTAATTTCAGCACAGTGAAAGCCTGGCAGTGGTGACCTATTCCCTTAATCCCATACCTCCAGAGATAGAACTTTCTGTGTTTTTGTGAGTTCAAGGCTGGACACTGAATAGAGCATTTCCTGCCCTTAATCCTAACCTGGATGGGATATAGAGCAAGAAGGGTCTTTAAGGCCATACAGGAAACCAGCAAAGCAGAAGTGACCAGGAGTGAGGCTGAGAAAGTTGGAAGATAACTGGGTGAGATTTTACTGTGATGTTTCCTCTCTCTGATATTTCAGCCTTTCTCTGATATTTAGCTCTGAATCTCTTTCAATACAATCTGAATTCATGTTACAATATCTCACTAATTATCCATCATACAGTTATACAGTTGTATATAGATTGAGCAGTAATACAGTTATATAGAGAGTAACATCTAAACATTTAATACCTTGTAATAGAGGTTTCTGACCTATCTGGCCAGACCCAGAGACCTGCAGTCCTACAGAAACACACAGAAGCTCTTATTAATTTCATTCTGCTTGGCCTATGACTCAAGCACATTGCTAGCTAGCTCTTGTATCTTAATTCAACCCATTTCCATTAATCTGTCTTGCCATATGGTTCATGGTTTAGCTATTTCTTTACATCTTTTTCTTGGGAAGCTGGATAGCATCTTTCCTGAATCTGCCTTCCTTCCTTTTTATCTGTTCTCAGATTTTTGCCTCCTTCTGAAATGCCCTGCCATAGGCCCAAACAGTCAGTCCCTTTAATAATGAATGATATTCATAGCATGCAGAAAGATATTCCACATCAATACCTAATTAAATATTAATAAAGAAAAACCTGGTAATGTTGGAACATGTACTTTTTTCCCTTTCAGCTTCTAATTCTACTTCCACACTATTAAAGCAATACCAACTAAATACATATTTCCCCAAAGTTCTGAAGACTGTATCTAAAATACTATGGAACAGGGAATTGCATTGACAATAGATTTTCATTAACTAAATTTAATCATCAGGAGAATTAATCTTTCAAAGAATAATGTACCTTATCAGTTTGATCAGAGGAGGGTAAATTTGTGTGTGTGTGTGTGTGTGTGCACATGTGTGCATGGTGAAATTTCACCACTCACTTTTCTAATTACTTTATTTACCTATAATATTCATCTTCCTCTGGCTCAGAGTTTGACCCTCAAACATTTTTAGATTTATAATATGTCATGCATGGTGAGTCAGTAATACCTTACCATAATCTGAAGGACATAAAAAGGTAACAAAAACATAGATATTAGTCAGATTTGTAGAAGAGCATGCAATCCATCTAGTACTACTAAAGATTCATAGGAGAATATACACTCAATCTACCTTAAAAGACAAATGGAAACTACTCCATAGATCAATACAGCAGAAACAAAAGTAAGTGTAAAAGAGTAACTATCTAATGGAGTTATAAGTAGTATGGCTTAATTGAAAGCCAAAAATGTATTGAACAGGAAGTTGAGATAGTTAAGATTATAGAAGAGATTAAAATCTATGTGTAACAGCTTAAAGCTTAATCTCTTATACAATTTTTTGTATTATTTTTAAGTGTGTAAAAGTTTTGCTCACATGTATGTTTCTGTACATGTAAGACTTGTAACTAGTAGAGACCAGACACCTTGGAACTCGAGTTATAGAAGGCTGTGCATCACTAAGTAGATTGTGGGAATCAAACCAGTCTCAGAAAGAGCAAATGATCGTAACTGCTGAAACATCTCTCCAGCCCCCTCTTGCCAACATTTTACCCCTAAATTATGCCTAGTGGTAATCTCTTTCAAGACGTTAGCAAAAATAATTTCACCCTTGTTCAAACAGAACGGTTTGATATTCATGTGGATGCTTAATATTTTATTTAATCAAAAATTTTATAATAGTACCAAGAGTTTGTATTTATGCTAGCAACAGCAAAGAACCACCATTACTTACTCATTTTCACTTCTTTCTAATTTCATGAATCAATAACAAATTTACATTATTTTTAACCCTAACTTTCTCTGTCCGTCCAAGACTCCTGTGTTCCCTCAATTTACTGTCAAATTTATCACTATTCCTTTATTGTTGCTATGTATTGTATAGAGTGTGTATATAAGTTATGGGAGTTGGATTACCTATCAGCAAACTTGTAAGACACAGAGAGAGAAACTATTCTTCCTTTTTCAGCACCCATTAGTTGCCTTTGAGTTTTCATCTAGGGATGGGGCCTTATTTAATTTCCCCCATCCACACTGGCATACCAATGGGTTTGATCATGTGCATAACTTGTTTAGGTGACCATATTGTTAAAATTCTGTAAGTACAACTCCCTAACATGTATAGAAGACACTGTCTCTCAGCTGAAATTCTGATCTTCTGGCCCTTAACATATTTCTGTTCTGTCTTTCCAAATGTTCCCTGAGCCTTAGGAGTTGTGTTGTAGTGTGGATGTATTGGCTGTGGATGAGAACTCCATAATCATTTGTTCTCTGCATTTGATTAGTTTCAGATCCCTGTTATAATGTCCATCTGCCGGAAAGAGAAGAAGCTTAATTGCTAAAGGGGATAAGCTACTCATATATGTGTGAAAAAGATAAGTAGAAAACCAAAACCATATTTGTTTAGGAAATTGACAGTAATAGATTTTCCTCTCAGATCTATGACTTCTTCCATACACTGGTAGTAACCTAGATTTACAAAGTCTACCATCAGTTTTCTCCTATTAGCCAGTCTTAAGTTCAATCAAATGGGTATCAATTATCCCAAAGATACATTTCATTATTGTACCCTGGGCTATATCTTGTCATTATTGTAGTTCATAAGCTTTACAAATGGGTAGAAATTCCAATTAATTTTTCCTTGACATCTTGAATAAGAATATTCAGCTGTTACAAGAACGAGTCCTCAAGAAGGCTTCCAGGTCAGCATCAGCTCAATTCCTCCAAGTCTGGTATCCTAAGTGTGTGGTGTCTTCTGTAAAGAGCTGCCTGCAGCCGCGCCTTAAAAATGGCGCTGTCTTCTGCCCTCCACCTTCCACATAGTGAGTTCTCTCAGTGACAAATTATCCCATAATTAGCTAGGCTAAAGATCTGGCTTGCTTTAGACCTATAGGCAGTGCCCACGTAGCATACTAGAGCTGACTGCCTAGAGACTATTTAGGCTGCGGGTGGGTTTCCCCCCCCAAAAAAAAAAAGATACAATAAGTCAGTCAGTCCCCATCATAAATAAATAAGTCAAAAGTCAAAGTTCCTAAATAAAACTGCTAAAAAAAGAGCCTAATGTTGAAGCTTCCTTGCCAGTGGAGGCGATCATAACAAATGGTGGCCCGTATGGGGAGGAAGCCAGCGCCATTTTTTAAGGCGCGGCTGCAGGCAGTTCTCTACAGTCTTCAATTTAAGTTCACAATTTGGGAAGCAATCAAGGACAGCAGCAATAGCCTACATTATTTTGAGAATCTATTTAAGTTCTTTCACCAATGACTGGAAGAGATGTTTTATATTACTTCTGGCACTGGGGCTTTCCTTAGGTACTCTATGGATCTTGGGGGGGTGCTCACCACATGGGGCATAACCTTATTTATATTATTTACATACATATATAATTATGCCAATATAGCATAGATGTGTGTATTTATGTAAATATTGAATTGCTTGTTTCTTATGAATCTTTTATCTCCCTTAGGATTGCCTGCCCTCTCCCTTGAAAAATATCTTTTCTCATTTATCCCATTTTCTCATTCATATCACCTATACATATTTTCCCTCTTCTCTTGCCCAGATCACCACCCCTCAAAGTTACTTTTGACTCTCCTAGCTGTTGTGAATACTCTGGGTTACATACATCTGGAAATTTGGGAGCTATATTTTACATATAAAAGATAAATCCTACATTTTCTTATTATGTCTCACGTACCTCACTCAGTATGTCCTGTGTAGTTCTATTCATTTACCTTTAAATTTCATAATTTTATTTTTTAAAGCTAAATAGAATTCCATATTCCATATAAACCATGTTTTATTATCTATTATTTGAAGGACTTTTAGATTGTTTCCATATCCTATTTTTTTTACTGAATCTTTACATTACTTATTATTATTTTATTTACTCTATTTCTTTTTAAAGAACATTATCTTTTCTCTCTCAAGCCTAGGTATATTTTTAAACATTCTGTAAACCATTTAGAGGTTTTTTTTTCTTTTTCTTTATATATTTATTATTTGGTGATTTTTATAGCATGCACCTTTTGATCTCAGCACTGAGGAAGCAGAGGCAGGCAGATCTCTGTGAATTCAAGGCTAGTCTGATCCTAACTATTTTTAGTAGAGAGGCAATGGTAATGGTTAAGCAAGTGTCTGTAGAGTATAATGTCTAATCTTTTGACGTCCTTTGGTCATATTAGAAGGAGTTTTATAGTTGGGTTATATTACATAATTTTCTTTAACACAAAGGTTTATAAGGAGAAGATTTAGAGTTTAAGCAAAATTCTGTATAGATTTGTAATTTGTAAATGCAAGAACAAAATTGCAACTGAGGTATCATGTCGATTACAGAACTGAATCTTCCTTAGTGACCATAACCACACACACAAACACAGACATAGACACAGTGGGAAGCCGGGAAGTGGGGGAGGAGAGACAGAATAATTTGTTGATGTATGCTAAATATGTTCCATGTTGTGAACAAATTAAATGATCAATCTTGATGTGTTTTCTGTTGAAGACTTTTCTGAGTACTGTTTGCTCCTGTTGGGAAAGGCCTCACTAAGCAAATCCTGCAAGTGCTGAGGGAAAAGTATACTTGGTACATATCTCTAGGACTTATTAGATCAGTCTTGGTTCTCATTCTGACTCTGAGAATTCCAGAATATCCATAGACACCAATCACAGGTATAAAACTCTATATGCCTTTCTCATTAACTTCACCAATTTTGTTGTTTGTGTTTCTTTGTCTAAACCACAGTATCCTCCTGCCTTTACTGCTTTGGATAGAAGTAGTAATTGTCATTGACATGAGTAATGGTGACATTTCTAAAGAAAAAATAATTTTCATTTAAAAATTTGTATTTGAATTTTTATGAGTGATTTAGATAAATTGATATATTTTGAATTTACTGTTTTAGAATCTCTAGTGAGCATTTTATTTTATATATTCTGATTTATTTGTAGAAAACACTTCCAAAGACAATTCCATGAAGAATTTTGGTATTTATTTGTTTGAAGATGGTAAAATGTCTCCTCACTGTTAAGTCACTTGCTCTAAATCATATATTTCATTAGGGAAGAAGTCCTGTACCATTTTCTATTTTCCTACATATTTTTGATCACAAAAATATCAGAAATTGTTAACTATTGCAGATAAGGCTTTTCATATTATAAAAACTAACACAGATCTCAGAGAGTAAATATCAAGGTGTTTGTGATCCAGTTATTATTAAAAGCCACCTACTTTATTTAAAAAGTAATAATTATGGAGAATTATGGCAAGATATATAGGTTAACAATTTGTTTAGAAAATTATGTCTCATTGTTGGAACAAGTGCTAATAAGTATAAGACAAAGGTTGATCAACTAAGTCATGAAGCCAAAAAAACTTCATTAATCTTAATATTAATAAAATTGGGGTTTTTTTCAGGAGTTGCTATGCGGCAAATAATTTCTCTCTGCTTATCACTCCTATGTAATTTAGTTAACCCTTTTGGATAGACTCTGCCATAAAGATTATATGAATGAGAAAATAAAATGTGGCAGACATTATTGAATGAGTAATTATAACCACACAGCTAAACATGTATCTAATTTATTTTAACTTCAAGAAAGCACAAAATATATATGACTGAGTATATAATTTATGAAAGTATTAAAGACCATTCAATTGTGTATTGTTCTCCTCCAAATATCACTCATATTTTCTCATCTTAATTAGATTTCAAATTAGGATACAGAATAATGAGTTTCATTATATTATTTTTATATATCATTTATTTTGTTACTAATCCTCTTTATCTACTCTCTTCCCTGTCCCTCTCCTTCTTTCTATTAATCTCCTACTTTGTACCTATCAATAGAGCAGCACAAACTTATGCTTTCATGTCATATGCATTTATTTTGTTCTTTCTCACTTTTTGCCTAATATACATTTTGCTCTTTTCAGGAGCTTATTTTAGTTTTATAATATATCCTCTTAAATACAAAGGTATGCATAAAAATTAAAATCTTGGATATATATTTTTCATATATATGTATAGAAGTGGACTCACCAAATGACAGAGGAGACAAAGCCTCAAATACATATCTCTCATCCTTAGGCCCAGGAATGATTTATATTTAACAGAGCTGTTGACCAAAGTGTCCCCATGAAACATGCTCAAACTCAAGCTGTTTGTAAAGCTTTTAGTTACTCTCCATAACCTGAAACTGATGGGAAGTCTCTATTCCTGAAGACAACAGTTATACAACTCATTGAACATGGAGAAATAAAGCTGGTATCAAAGCAGAGCCTTCACTCTACTGAATAGTGTTCATAGTACTAAAAGGTACTCTGTATCCTATCAAAGGAGAAACATAAACACCAACCCAGTTATAAATTTTTCAAATCTACAGTGGTTACCTGAATACATGATGCTCTACTGCAACAGTGGTACAAAATTTGCGGAAGTAACCAACAAATATCTTATGTGACTTAAGGCATAATCAATCCATGAGATGCAGCCCATCCCAACAATGCTCTGTTGGTCAAGATCCTAGGAGAAGACCAAATGCTACTGTTCTTCTCAAGGAACATAGCAAAAAAGTTACTCCAAACAATATTCTATAATCATAGATCAGTGCATTGTTCAGCCATCATCAGAGAAGCTACATCTGCATCAGATGGGAGCTAATAGAGAGACCACAACTGGTCAATGTACAGAGAGTGAAAGACCATTTAGAGTCTATCCCAAATGAGATGTCATCACTGCAACTCTTCAGGGATCAGAGAGCTTTGCACAAGAAGAGGCTGTAAGATTATAAGCACTTGTGATATTCCTGCCTCTTAGGATCTGGCCACAGGGAGTTTAATTATGCTCCAGTAAGTAAATGAGCAGCATGAATGGGCATTTTTGTAAACGGGGAGATCATAAGAGTGGGCATGAATTTGAGAGGTCTGATAACTAACTTTGATGGGTTACATGATGTAAAATCACTAAATAATAAATAAATAAATTTTAAAAAAGAAAGAAAAAATTATAAAAACTATAGGGAATGGATGATATACCAAGGAAGCTGTATCTTCCAGAAATAACATGACTGACACACATATAAACTCCCAAGACACTAGGGCAATATTCATAGGGCCTACACAGTGTAAGACAGAAATGAGAGGGGAAGGTAGACATGACCTCACACACCCAACCAAGAAGTTATCTCAAATAAACAATGGCTCACAAAGAAAGAAATACTTTCCCCCAAAAGTCTCAAAAGGTAAAAAAAAATAATCACCTATTAAAAAAATGTTAGATCATGAATGAGAAGCTATGAATTGATTTAACAAATTCCAAAGTTGACAAAAATATAAAATGTATTAGGTTTTACTTTTTCATAAACACTGAAAAGTAAATGTAGAAAAACAATAAAATTAAGAAGTTTATAGGTGCTAAAATTTGAGTTTTGAGCTAGTTTCTTCTTTGTTCTTTTTTATTCATTTTTCATATAATATATTACATTTCTGATGGATAAAAATCAATTATTATTAACTTGTAAGAATTCAATATCTTATAAACTAAATTTATAATAATAACCTAAGCTTGATACTTCTGTCATCCTATTTGGTTATATTTTGTACTGGACATGGGGGAGTGAAGGAAATGCTGAGATCTCACAGCTTCATCCCCAGCCATGAGCATAGGGAGACAGAAGACTGGTAATGGTACAAGTCTTTTGAGACTTCAAATCCTACCCCACTGACACACTTCTTCCAACAATGTCATACTTTCTATTTCTACCCAAATTGTTTCATCAGCTGGAAAGCAAATATTCAAATATATGAAACTTAAAGGTTCTTGCCACAATGAAAACCCAATTCTAGGTATGCATTTTAAACTAAAATCCAATCAGAAAGTCATTGATTAATACCATGTTATTCATGCCACATTTGTATCAGTAGACAAGTCCTACTAGGCCAGTAATTATTGTAGCTGACAGGGCATTCCTTTAGTATTAGTATCTCTTGCCAGAACTACAAAAACCAACTAGTAGCTTCCAGGTTGAGTACAAGGTTGATTTCTCTGTTTTCTTTGATACAAATGCGGTTTCTATCTCTGTCTCTGTGTCTCTGTCTCTGTCTCTGTCTCTGTCTCTCTCTCTCTCTGTCTCTCTCTCTCTCTCTCTCTCATGGGTTTTACATATATATGTATGTATTGCATAATATGTGTACCTGGTGGCTGCAAAATCAGCAGTGGGAAAGTTCCCCTGAAACTGGACTTACAGATTGTTTGTGAAATGTCAGGTGATCAGGAGGTATCACCATCCCTGACTTCAAGCTATACTATAGAGCTACAGTAATAAAAACAGCCTGGTACTGGCATAAAAACAGACTTGTGGACCAATGGAATAGAACTGAGGATCCAGACATTAACCCAAAAACCTATGAACACCTGATCTTTGACAAAGAGGCCCAAAATATTCAATGGAAAAAAGATAGTATGCTTAACAAATGGTGTTGGCATAGCTGGATGGAAGTGTGTAGAAAAATGCAAATAGATCCGAGCCTGTCACCCTGCACAAAACTCAAATCCAAGTGGATCAAAGACCTCAACTTAAACCCAACCACTTTGAACTTGATAGAAAAGAAAGTGGGAAATACACTTCTATGAATTGGCACAGGACACCACTTCCTAAATATAACACCAGTGGCACAGGCACTAAGACCATCAATCAATAAGTGGGATCTCCTGAAGCTGGGAAGCTTCTGCAAATCCAAGGACCCTGTCAATAGGACAAAACGCCAGCCTACAGAATGGGAAAAGATTTTCACCAACCCTACAAGTGATAGAGGACTGATCTCTAAGATATATAAAGAGCTCAAGAATTTAGAGCCCAAAACCCTGAATAACCTAATCAAAAAGTGGGGTTCAGATTTAAAAAGGGAATTCTCAGCAGAGGAACTACGAATGGCTGAAAGACACCTGAAAAAATGCTCTTCATCTTTAGCCATCAGAGAAATGCAAATCAAAACAACTTTGAGTTACCACCTAACACTTGTTAGATTGGCTAAGATAAAAGACACAGATGACAGCCTATGTTGGAGAGGATGCGGAGCAAGGGGAACACTCCTCCATTGTTGGTGGGAGTGTAAGCTTGTTCAGCCACTTTGGAATGCAATATGGAGGTTTCTCAGAAAATTGAGAATCAATCTCCCCAAGGACCCAGCAATACCACTTCTGGGTGTATACCCTAAAGAGGCACATTCACACTCCAAAGGT
>PVIH01020812.1:0-31352 GCA_004025045.1 Sigmodon hispidus
TGTGTTGGGAGGGGGAAGAGACCTTGAATAAGGATATACAGGGATGGAAAAAAAAAATTCAGAGTGAAAGCTGAACACAAAGAAAATATATGTGTAGCAATCTTATTTGTATTTCCACCCTTGATAAGCCATGCTTATCATTCTTATCCTCTGTATAGTTATTGTTAACTCTTCCACATTTTAAATTCTTTTTACTGTGGTTTTTTTTTTTTTGATAAATACAAAATAAAGAAGGAGAAAAAAAAAAATAACTCCCAAGCATGCTCTTCCCAAAGCTGTCCTCACTCCAATCCATGGCATCTATAACCTTCCAATATGCAGATGGACAATGTTGGGGTGTCCACAATGCCTCCTTTTCTCTCATGCACACGACCTGATGGAAAATGTGTGCCGATCTGAAAACATACACAGAGCTCAACTGCATCTCATCATTCTTTAGCTCCAACTCAGCTCTAGCCTGCCAATCTCGTCTGACCTCCTTCTACAGTTGCCCTTTATCACGGGCTAGAATGCATTCCCCGCAAATGTTGAAAACCTAGCATCTAGTACATGTGACTGAGATCTCATTTGAAAATAGAATATCTGCAGGTACAATAAAGGAGAGATGTTAAAAATAATTTTTTAAAAAAAGATTAGTTGATGTACTAAAGCTCAAAGCCCACTAGCCAATGACTGGTGACTTTATATAGAAGGAGAAAGTTGTAGACACAGGGGGAATACGGTATGGATGGCAAGAGAGGCTGATGTTATGCCCAAAGTCACAACCCTGGAGAGACCACCGAGACAAGGAGGTAGCGGAATGCAAAAGCAAGGTTTATTGAGTAGAGACGAGCTAGCTTGTGAACCACTCCAGATATCCGTTACACTGGAATCATGCAGGAGGGTTGATTAGGGCCGTGGGGGGGGGGCTCCTGTGAATTGGGTTCAAGTGAGGATAATGGTACGAGTCATTAGCTAATTGGCTTTCCAGACTAGGGTGGGGGTGCCTGGTAACAACGGGTCAGGCTTTTGATTGGTTAGTACCAAGGTGAAAATCATTATTATTATTATTATTTCTTCCTGGCATGTTTGGGCTAGTTTTGTGCAGGTCTTGTAGCTCATCCTTGGGGTATGGTCAAGCTGTCCTGGTTCTGTGCCCTGGAATGTCTCCTATAGAGGGAGGAAGCCCACCATCAACCCTGGAATGTGCAGCTGGCCCAGGAATGATGGTGGTGTATTTTGACTAGAGCATTTGGTGGTCAGTTAGCAGGGCCAGGGTGCTATGGATTCTGCAGTTGGAACTTAGGTCATGCTGCCCTTCTGTAAATAGCAGTTTCTAGCTATGGTCTCTGGGAACTGGGTGAGGGACTCTTAGGGCTCTGTCTGCTTTAGTTCTGCATAGTTCTCTATGCTATGCCCTGGACCCCACCTGGATCATCCAGGTGTCCAGCTTATTCTCTCCTAGAAATGGGCAATCCCCTGCCAGGAATGTGGAACTGAACTCTATTTTATCTCTATGGCTACTAGAATACAAAATGGCACTTCTTGAGCTAAGTTTACTCTCTTCACTGGACTTATCTATCCACAAACCAGCAAATATCTAGTACCATCAGCAATATCCAGAAGCTGCAAGTTGCCAGTGGAGGCTCCCCTAGAATCCAAAATCAACATGTGGATATTAAAAATTGTAACTCCCAGAACAGAGAAAACTTCTAAAGCTTTATGCTCCTTATTGGTGACCATTTGCTGCAATAGTCATAAACAATTATTTTATCCTTCTATAATCTATACAATCAAACCCAGAGTAATCTTTTTTTAAAAAAATAATTTTTATACAGAGTCTCCTGTATCTCAGGCTACCACAAACTCTATGTAGCTGAGGGTGGCCTTCAACTCTTGAACTCAAATGCTGACATTATTAGTTGTTGTGGCCACGCCCCCACACACACCTGCAGAGGTGCTCAACCTGAGAGGCATCCCGGGCCACACCTGAGGTGTGTCTGCATGGTTACTCTTTAAAGATCCCCAACCTTGTGGGAGACACTCTCTTTCTCCTTCTCTGCTCCCTACTCCCCATCTCTTTCTCTCTCTTCCCCTCCCCCACCCGTTCCTTTAATAAACCTAATATGGCTTCTTGGCAGCGTACTAGCATATTTTATCCTTCCACATGCAAAATACTAACAGCCATTGCAGCCAAAGATGACCATGCCCAGTCTATGCAGCTCTGAGAATCAAATCCAGGGCTTTGTGCATGCTACACGAGCCCACTAACAACAGAGCACGCCTCAACCCAACAAGAATAGTCTTTTGAAATGTAATTCTGGTCTTATTGTTTATCATCTGAAAAGCGCCAAGTTCACCCCTCCCGAAGTCCTTCCAGCTGCTAAAAATTGCCTTTGATCACCTTCTGTTTTCCCCTCACCTGTTCCAGAATCGTCACCCATCTACTTGCTGTCCCTTGAGCAAGTTAAGCATTATCCTACAGTAGCTCTTCACCTCTACGTAGAGGGCTCCTCCTCTGCTCTTCCTCAGACTCCCCTCAGCTGCTTCCTGCTTTGCCTACTGTCGCCTTCTGGATGAGGTATCCCTTGACTTCCTTCCTAAAATCACAATTAACCAGTCTCCTTACCACCTAAATTCTTTCCTCAGCTCCAGTTTTCCCACACATTAGTGCCCAGGCATACATCAAACAGCTTACCAATCGCTTGCATCTTTTCACAAAGCTGAAACATAACCTTAGGGGGTAGAAACTTTCTTGGCCATTAAAGATGGCAACAGGCACTCAGTGAGTACCTTTTGGCTGAAGGGATAAGAATGAGTGAAAGGAGTCTGTGAAGGCAAAATCCAGCAATAGGCAAAGCCTTTTGGGAGAAACAATTCTCCTCTCAGTGGCTTGTGGAGTTCCATAGTTAATTTATTTTCAAGCCATATTTCCCCAATCCAATTTAAGCTGGGATCTTACCAAGTCAGTTAGATGAGGCTTAAATTAGAAAATGTATGTAGATTCAGCTGCCACCGCCTTTGACACAGCACAGGTGCCTGATAAATTACCTCTCCGCTCCTTTGCAATGAGTAGAGGATTTGAATACCCTGAAGGACTGAGTTGCAGATTTCTCTCATATGAGTTGTATGAACATATATGCATCTAGTGACAGAGACAAATGGTCTGAGCCCCCACACACCTATACCAGATGCTGCTCTTCCAGGCTTTTGGGGAAGTAATGACATAGCAACAGGGTGACCTCATGGAGTGGCAGGTCTACAGCAATGAATGATACATTTCCACCTTCTGCAGCAGTTTGAGCAATATTTGTAACTATTGGTGCCCTGGTGCTTGCTCTCAACATCCTCTGGAAATATATGTCAATGCACCACATAAACAGCAGATGACCCAGAGGAAAGAAAAGCTAGATGGTGTTCCCCATCATGTACAGGCATCATCATGTACTCACAGGTTGATTTAATCTTATTGTAGGGACTTACCTTTCTAAATACCAATGAAGTCACTTGGCAGTGTCTATCTTCAGTGCAAACGCGCTTCTTAAACAAATACTAGGTTCTGGGCATTTGCTCTCACTCAGCTTTCCCTGTTCTTACTACTTTGCATTGAAGTCATAACATGTTTCTATGCAGGGCACTTTCCAGTATGTTCATGGCTGCAGTGTCAGTAAAACACAAACCACAGCCTGGAGTCTCTAAAAGAAGAGCACATTTTTAATTATCTAGAGAGGGGCTGAATATTGCTCAGTGGGTAAACTGCTTGCAGAGCAAGCCTGAGAACCTGAATTCAGACTACCAGTATCCATGTAAGAGCTGACAGCAGCAGGGCACCCCAGCACTGGGAAACAAAGGCAGACAAGTCCCAGGGACTCCAGCCAGTAGTCACATCAGTGAGCTCCAGGTCCAGGGAGCACACCTATCCTTGGTCAAGTGGAGAAGCAATTGAGGAAGATGATCAAACATCAAACTCTGGCCTCTATGAGCATCTGTTTAGGCAAGCACACCTGAATGCATGCACACACACAGGCACTCACTTATGCTCATACACACAAGCATGCATACATAAGAAAATAAAGGAGAAGGCCTCTGACTCTTCTGTCACCCCTTACATCATTTTATCCCCTCCAGAGTTATCACAGTGTTGGAGATGAGAAAACTATGGGCAACATACATTCAGAAAGTGAAACTTGATCTCTGTGTCTACCATGGCAAACTCCACAAGCTTGGCTTAAAGGGACAGAAACACATCTCCCTGCCCTTCTTGAAGTCTGAAACAACAAGATAGGTCTATGCTCTGGATTCGAGGTTTTGCCTCAACAGAACCATTCACTCATTTCATTCACCCATTTAACAAATATTTACTGAGTGCCTTCCATGTGTTGTGGGGACCAGAAGTTTCTGGGGGGTTCCTGAAGGAGTTCTTTGCATTTCTCCTAGTCACTAGCCAGCAAACCCCAGTGTTCTGTGGCTCATAGGTTTATCATCTCAATCCTTTTTGTGTATATTTCTGTATAGCACACCATCCCCTTCACTCTCTTAAGATACTATGCATTAAACTAAGAGCTTAAATCTAACTCTAAGCTGATCACATCTGTGCTGGATGGTGCTATCAACTTAGCATAAGCTAGTGTCAGCTGGGAAGAAAAACCTCAACTGAGGAAATGCCTTCATCAGATTGACCTGTGGGCATGTCCATCAGTCCTTTTTTTAATTAATGATTGGTTTAGGTGGTGGCACCCCTGGGAAGATGGTCCTGGGTTCTCTTGAGAAAGTAGACTAAACAAGCCATGTAGAGCAAGCCAGTAAGCAGCAGTCCTCCATGGCCTCTGCTTCACTCCCTGCCTTGAGTTCCTGACCTGACTTCCCTGAATGATGAAATGAGACCTGGAATTTGTGAGATGAAATAAACCCTTTTCCACCCTGGAGCTGGTTTTGGTCAGTGTTTTATCACAGCAACAGAAAATAAATGACGAAAACATCTCTGCTCCCAGGATTTCTTATATCCCCAAAGACTCGATTTCCTAATAAGGTCACATTCTCAGGTTAAGGATTCCGACATGTCTTGGGTCCATACAACCCACTGCAGTCTAACAAGGTAGAAAAGCCAGAGCTCAGACCCAGCTGAGTATAACATTCTAAATGCATGCATACCACCTTCCCTGGTTGCTACCACCGGATTAGGACAAGCCACTCTGGCGGTGTCACTGGCATGGGGACAAGTGCTTCTTCCCTTGTCATCTTTTCCTGAGAGAAAAAAAAAAAAAAAAATGTTTCCCGTAATTCACCTAGATTCAAATGGAATGTAAAAGTCTTTCTCATAAAAACCCTGCTGTGAACTTCCTTGAGAAGTATGCCAGTGGCTGTCCTAATGCACTGTCACCCTTCCTATGATAAATTAAAACTGTCCTGAGAATTGTCACATCCTGCATAAGAGCTTCCAGGAACAGCACCCAGGAACACATTGCATTTATAAGAATAGTGTTAAGAAGTTGTGTGGTACACCCACGCACAATGTCCGAATCCTTTTTAACTGTGAGAATATTGTAAAGTGCTATTCAAGAACGGCAAACTCAACAAGTCTGGGTGGTCAAGCCCTGCACAGCTCAGAGAAAAGTAGGACCCTTTTCTGCTCCTAAGATAACAAGAAAACCTTTGGTAGGTGTGTAAGAAAGGGTATCTGGTTACCTGGAAGCCTTGATACTCCCAGATACTTGATGCTAACAATGTGATTGATACTTGGAGCCTTGGAGCAAGGCATGAGGCTCACTGTGATGTCTGGAGGGGCTGTAGTAAAAACAATTACATTAGCAGCCTGCTATGCCTGAATACTCCTCACCTTGTGGGCTAGAGAAACAGTTCAATCCTAAAACCACTTTCTGCTCATACAGACCCAAGTTCAGTTCCCAGCACCCACATCAGGCAGCTTACACCCACCTATAACTCTAGCTCCATGTGATCTGATGCTTTCTTGTGATTCCAAGGGTCCTATACTTATGTGCACATACTCACAAATAGGCACATAATTAAAAATAAAAATAAAACCTCTTTTTAAGGAAAATCTGAAACCATGGCTCAGATGAGTGCCCTCTTCCTAATCACTACTTTCCATCACAAGGTTGCTGGAAGAATTAAGCCTTGCCCACATTTCTTCACTAATGAGAAACCTGTATGGTAGGTCCCTTCCTTCCATTTTTTTTGTTGCTGATGTTAATCTGTATTTTTTCCACTCTAATAAACCATAACCTCTGTTATGAAGGTAACCAGCTACTTTCTGATGAGAGCTGAGGCCTGTTTCCCAGGAGCCACTTCATTCTATAAACCTGGTCAACAGCAGTCAACAGCCCCAGGGCTGAGTGCTCACAGAACCTGGGACAGAATCTATTCATTGCTGTTTCACTAAATGGCTATGTTGTCAATACCTTCCAGGCATGGCTGTTTATACCCACAGACTGCTTCTCTCCACCTTGGTCAGAAAAGCATCTGTTGTGTATTTTGCTTGTGTTCTGACAAATTAAACTTGCCTGGAGATCAGCGGGCAGAGCTAGAGCTACTCAGTAGTTAAACACAGAGTGGGGGCGCATATTAAACCCAGCATTTGGGAGGAGGAAGCAGGAATATCAGGAGTTCAAAGCCACTGTGAGCTGGCTACAGGATAGTGAATCAGTCTAAAAAAGAAACAGAACCAGGCAATGGTGGCTCACCATTAATCCCAGCACTGGGAAGGTGGAGACAGGGATACAAGATGGAAGAGGAGGAACAGGATCTCATTCATTAGGTCTGAGGATTAGTGAAGGTAGGAAGTAACTGTGGCTGATCCTTTGCTTCTCTGATCTTTCAGCCTCCACCCTAATAATAATAGTATTCTTTATTCTGTAGATTTAATGGCTTGATTATTATGTGGCAAGTAAACTTTTTTTGGAGGGGGTCTAGTCTATTTGGTGTTCTGTCAACTTTTTGTATTTTTATAGGCATTTTCTTCCTTAGATTGGTAAAGTTTTCTTTTATGGTTTTGTTGAATAAATTTTCTGTGCCTTTGAGCTGGTATTCTTCTCCTTCTATTCCTACTATTCTTAGGTTTAGTCTTTTCATGGTGCCCCATATTTCCTGAAAGTTTTATGTTATGACTTTTTTGGTTTTAGTGTTTTCTTTGACTGACATATTTATTTTCCCTATCAATTCTTTCACACCAGAGATTCTCTCTTACATCTCTTGCATTCTCTTTGTTATGCTGCATCTGTAGTTCCAGTTTGTTTCTTCAGATTTTCTATTTCCAGGCAGTAATGTGGCATGTAATAGAGTCTCTTCTATTTTTCTGGGGATGGGACCAGACTCCCTGATTCCCATGTGGAGAACAGGATGTCTGGCCATCAATGGCCCCTCTGATGTAAACTCAGTTTGCAGATAAGAGAGCCTGGCAAGAAGTCTATATCCTGAGGATTCACATGTCTCTTGTGAAGGGAGAAGATTTGCTGTACAGTACTGTGGCCTGAGCAGCAGCTAGATTCTAACATCACGTTTTGATAGAAAATGTATTGGCAGAGACTAAAGGCTTTGCTTGGTTTATCTTAACTGAGCTACTATTTTCCCTGTCCAGCATTTCAAGACAAGAGCAAGCAATACCCTATGCAGTGACTCATTGTGCTGTTGGGAAAGATGAAAAAGATCCCGTGTATATACAGAGATGGGGAAATGAATGGCATCCAGATGCATGATGTGAAAGACACAAAGAATAAATAAAAAGAAATTAAAAAAGAAGAAATGTATGCCAATTTAGTAAACAAATATAATGACAAACACAAGAAATAAAAATTCATATTTGAACAAAATTCTACAGCCATCTGTGCTAATAATTGGATAACTATTTGGTATTTGAATTCTGTCAATGAATACATAATCAAGTATTATTATCAGATTTGAATTCAAATTGGTGTGAGTTGGTAGTTTTAATAAAAGCATTCACTGACTTGTTAAAAAAGAAAGGAAGAAAGGAAGGAAGGGAGGAGGAAAAAGGTTCCACATGTATGTACATCCCCAAACTCTCTTACATGTGTCCTACCTTGTCTCCCTTTCCCTGTTCTTCCTCATAGCCACACACACACCCTGCAGCCTTACCATACATGCCCTGACACAGAAATAATGAAGCAAAAATCCAGCCACTCGCCAGCAGACTGAGGACACACCATCTTGTATTTACGTCTGAAGAAGTATTCAAGCCTAGCATAGTAATGCATTCTGATAATTCCAGCACTTAGGAAACTGAGGCAGAAGGATCGCAAATTGAATGCAAGACTGAGCACACATAAGAAGATCCTGTCTAAAACTAAACTGAAGAATGACTATATGACTGGCTGGCCATAATGCACATGCTATGTACGAATATAAATATGGAAAAGGAATGTCTCTGTTGAGGTTGGGAAAAGAGATGCTGCTGAAGTAGAAGGAAGATGTTGGGGCTGACAAAGCTAAGGAAAATTAATTTCAACTACCCTTAAGCTACCCAAAGTCATGGGGGACCAGAGTACAGTTAATTAATCTACAGTGTGCCAATGGCGCTGGTATTTAAATTTGCTTATTAACCATTTTCTCCTCTGGGATAATCTAATTGGAATGCCACCCAGATTCGTTTTGTGTCTCTAGAAAATTGTCTAACAGGACTGTCATCACATCAGTCTCTGGATTATCACTCAGACGACAGGCTCCATGAAGAGAAGCATCTTCGTTTGTCTTGCTTACTTGGTAAGTAAGTCTTATATCCTTGGCAATTTAAGAGTTTTGTGAAAGGGTGTCTTCACAAAACATTAGTGCAGGCATGTGTTTACACACCCATGTCTGTGTCCACATGTGTGGAGGCTAGACAGCAGCCTTGGGTCCCATTCCTCAGACAATGTCCACACCATTGTTTTTTGTTTGTTTGTGAAACAAGATCTTTCCCTGGCCCGGAGGTCACTCAGGGAGACAAGTGACCTTGTTGTTAGTTGACTGACCAGTGTCCCCAGGTCCTGCCTGTCTCCACTTCCTCAGTACTAGGATTGTATGTATGCCACCATCCCCAGTGGGTCCAGGGAATCAAATGTGGGCTCCTGTGATTTAAGTCAAGCATGTTTCCTGCTCAGCCTTCTCCCCAGCTCATGAAACATTTTTCAATCAACATAACTTTAAAAGAAAGAATTTCATTTCCTTACTGTCTCCGTGGATTGTGAAGGGTTATGTGAACTGATACAGCCATCACTTAGGAGAATGTAGCTGCCTAGCTGAGGCAATTGATACATCACCATCCTTTACTGGCATTCTCTTCACTTGGTGCTTCTGAAGATGCTGACCACTTGTGCTCCTGACCTCCCTTTCCATCTGAGATCGGCCCTTAGACTGGCACATTCTTTCTTCAGACATGCCATTTGTAACTCCCTCATTTGTATTCAGCATCCAGTTTCATCTCTTGGTGACCACATACTGGCATCCTGTCCTGTTTCTTGAAAAGGATAATCCAAAGCCTCCCTGCCTTCTTGGGTAGAATTCTATACCACATATGTAGATTCATCCTTGTTTCATCCACAAAGGTCAACTGAGTTTCCAAGTTCAAGTTTCTCAATGGTCTAGCCAGTGTCTATAACAAACGGGAATTCATGAAGGATTGACAGCCAGAAAGCTGAAGCACTGAGCTCGGCCTCTGAATGTGCAGTTGTAACTGAGGCAGGTCTGGTTCCCCGGCTCCAGACTTCAGAAACTGAAGAGATAGAGCTATTCAGGAACAAAGAGTTTCAGTGGCAACAAGCTGACATGTTGGAAGGTAGAGACTCATGTCAAAACAAAACCCTATAGAAGGAGTTTTCCTGTCTCAGCACCCACTTCCAAATTACCACACTGAGGCTTATATTACTTATTAATGCTCAGGCTTATCACTACTAGTTCTTGCAACTTTATATATGTACATATATAATTTTTTGTTTAAAAGTTTTTTAAAATTTTATGTACCAACCACAGTTTTTCCTCCCTCCCCTCCTTCTATTTGCCCCCAGCTTCCCCCCACCTCACTCCCCATTCACTCCTAAGAGAGGATAAGACCACCCATGGGGAGTCAACAAAGTCTAGAATATCAAGTTGAGGCAGAGTCAAGCCCCTCCCCCCTGTATCAAGGCTGAGCAAGGTATCTCTCTATAGAGAATGATCTTCAATAAGCCAGTTCATGCACTAGGGATAAGTTCTGGTCCCACTACCAGAGACCCCACAAACTCCCCAAAGCACACGGTGTCCACATTCAGAGGGTCTCATTCAGTTCCATGCAGGTTCCGCAGCTGTCAGTTCAGAGTCAATGGGCTCCCAACAGCTCGGGTCAGCTAACATCTGTGTGTTTCCCCACCATGATCTTGACCCCTTTGCTCATATAACCCTTTCTCCTTCTCTTTGTCTGCACAGGGAGCTCAGCCCAGTGCTTAGCTGTGGATCTCTGCATCTGCTTCCCTCAGTTAGCTCTTACAATTGAAACCAATACATTTTTATTAATCTACATTCTGCCACGTGGCTCATGGCTTTACCTGTTCTGCAGCATGTCCTGCTCCCTCTGCAGGTCCTGGTGACTCCTCTGACCCCACCCTTTCTCCTCCCAGAGTCCTCTGTTTCTGGCTGTCCCATCTATACTTCCCGCCTGGCTACCAGCCTATCAGCTTTCCATGCATATTCACAGTATACAGAAAGATGATTACACAGCAAAGCCCTCTTCCTAAATGGTTGCTGGGCCCTGGTAGATGAAGAGTTAAGACAAAAGATTCATAAACCTTACAGTGTTCTACCTCTCTGACACATATGCAGCTGTTACCTCACTGGTCACCAAGTCTTCTGAGTTCTGTATTTATTTAATTAACACAGAAGAAAGAAAGGGCAATAAAAGGCAACTTCTCTAGAAGAATAGTTTTACCCCTTTATGAGTCTTCAGTCAGAGTTGCCAAATAATGGCAGAGCCCATGAAAAACTAGTGATATATTGTTTGGTGCTGTAACATCTGAAATTGATGAGTTTCTTATTTCTTTTCCTGGTTTTTCAAAAAAATTGTTTTTCTATGTAGCCCTGGCTGTGCTGGAACTCACTCTGCAGACCAGTCTGGCCTTGGACTCAGAAATCCACCTGCCTCTGCCTCCCAAGTGCTGGGATTAAAGGTAAATGCCACCATTGCTGAACTGAAAAATAGTCTCAAAAATCCACTGTACTGGGATTATGTTACATTGTAAATAATTGTCCCACCTACTGGATTAATAAAAGTGCTGATTGGCTGAATGCAGACAAGAAGTGTGGGTGGAGCTACCATGTTGGGAGCCAAAATCTAACTTAGCCATATTTTATAAGTTAGCTCCTACAGATAGCCATTTGCCAGAAGGCTACATCCTTATTGTTTTAAGCTAAACCATGACTCAAGGTATTTTCTCCTGATTCCCTCAGACCAGCAGGTAACATCCTCCAGGCCTTCTCCTTTAACCTTCTCAGCTCAGCAGGTGACATTCTCCAGCCCTCAACTGATAACAGATAGATTTCCATACCAATTCTACCCTGTCTGTTACTTCCCCTCACAGTCTTGCCACATTCTTTTGAATATCCCACGCCTTTCCTCCCAGCTACCTGCATGGCAGAGATTCTGTATAAATACTGGCTGAAACAATAAAGCTTAGGAGGACTTGAACAGAGAGATTTGTCTTGTCCTTCCATTCTTTGTGTTCCTGCCTTCCATTTGTTTCATTCCCAGGTTCAGGTCCACGCTGAAGACCCTGCTGGTCAGGGAAAATTGGCACCCAGGGTGTCCGGATCCACAGGATGGAACAAACGTCTCACCATTAAAGGACGGCCGTCAATTAGACATTGGATCGCCACAGATCACTGTGAGTCAAGATCCTGCACTGTGACCGCCTTGGGAAATGTCCGGCCAGTGAGTCAGGTCCGAGGAGAATCACAGGTGAAGAGGCAGGTAAGTGATTCACCAAGGGGCAGGCATTAGGCAAGAATGAGGTGTTCTTGTCAGGGCTTAAGGAAGCTCTTTAAACACAAAGAACCAGGGTTAAAATAAAATAAAATAAAAAAAGAAAGGAAGAAAAAGAAAAGGGATCTTAATAGGTTTTTTTAATTTATTGGTGACATCTGCCCCTGGTTTCCACAAGAGGGGACCATGGATGTGAAAAGATGGGGAAGGGTAGGTAATTGTCTCCAGGATTATTATAATGCTTTTGGGCCTGAGAAAGATCCTGTTTAGACATTTTCTTATTGTAATTTAGTGAATGATGTTTTGAGAATATATAATAATTTCCCAGATATCCAGGCAGTTATTAAGGAGGGAAGCATTGAATAAGAATCACTTATTCTACCAGGATTTTAAAAATCCTCCAAACACGGAGAATTAGGGATAAAGACAAAGCAATTTTTTCTCACAGAAGCAAATATGCTTTTGTATTTGAATCATAGTGTTAAGGAACTTTTTCTTTCTTTCTTTTTTTTTAAACACTTTTATTTATTTATTTATTTATTTATTTATTTGCCTTGGTGTTTGCCTGGAACTGGAACTACAGACAGTTGTGAGCTGCCATGTGGGTGCTGGGAATTGAACCCGGGTCCTCTGAAAGAGCAAATGGTACTCTTAACCCCTGAGCCATCTCTCCAGCCCCATTGAATCATAGTGTTAAGGAACTTTTACAGAGTTAATGTATTGCATTTTTTATACTTCCTGGCCTGAGAGGACAGGTCTGATACAGGTGAACTGCTGATGGTGTCTTTAAGTTAACTCTTAAAGAGTATGAAGGCTGTAAGAGCATGAAAAGTTTTGATCAAGAATCCAGTTGCCTCCCAACACTGGGCGATAGAGATAGATGGATGTCTGTAGCCATGGCTATACAGAGAAACCTGCATTATATCTAGATTTTCCTAGCATAATGTTTTGATGCTAATTTATATAGCATGTGTTAGTATTTTCTCCTTTATTATTTCTAAATGCTACTGCATGAACTATATATTGCATTTTGTTTATGAACCTCTAATAGGGGAGTAGATATTTTTATTTCTCTTGGCTAGATTCCAAGAAGTGAGATTACAGAGTCATATGGCAACTTATGTTTCTTATATACTTGAGGAACTAACAATGGTTTCTAAAAAGGCTATATTCTGGTCTTTAGTTCCTGGTATAGCCAGGACAGTAGGCATGTTATACCATGTCTCTTATCTTTTCTTTAGAATTTTGCTACTGTACCATGGATGTGGTTTAATTTCTTATTTACAATCTCTTATAAATACTGCCCTGTTAAGTTGTCCTGTCTTATTATTTGGCTGTATCAAATGTAATTTCATAAAGATTTAATCTTAACTTACAAACATTTGGTATCATACAGTATAAAGTTGTAACTAACACCTTATGCTATTGAAAACCTCCATTTTGGCCTTGCTACTACCAAGCCCTAGGCTTCAAGGCTCACCAGCAGTGGCTGCAGGGAGCCTTTAGCTTAACCTGTTTAACCTGCCTTAGGCTCTAGAGGCCTAGGCAGCCATGGTTTGTAGCATAAGAATGAAGGCCAGGCTCCAGGCCACATAAGCAGGTTTCTGAGTAGCACAGACTCTGGATATTCATGACATTCATGGGTACAAGCCACTAATTCAGAATATACTTTTTATGTGCTCAAAAATGTGTGATTTTAATAATCACTATCCTTCCTCCAAAATTGATTGACTTTTTAAAGGCTCATTTAATGTGTTTTCCCAGAGTTATTTCATTACGACCTTTAAAGAATACTAGAAAATTCTGTGCAATGGTGGTCTCTCCACTGCATACAGAGGTGCAAATCAGCAGCCAAATCTGCTCAAGTGGCATAGTTTCTAGCTGTACAGCTGGCCTTACTACATATTTTCCTAAACTATTTAATATGTTCACTGATATAGTCAATATGTGGCACAGATCCCTTTAGAAACAGCTAGTTATATTGTACCTCTAAGTAAAGTATGTCAGCTTTTATTAAAAATATAGGCTTTTGTTGGACAGAACTCCCTACTCTATGTGGGATATTTACAGGCTCATTCTGACCTTCCTAGTAAAGGCAATGTCTGTGCTGATCAGCCTACTGAATCAACATATGTTATGTTTAATGCATTTGATAATGTATTTTAAGCCCATCAGAGATTTCATCATAATACTGGATCTTTGAAATTTCATTTCAAGATCACAAAGGACCAAGCCATTCAAATAGTCCAACAGTGTCCTTTGTGTATGAATTTTCTGTCAGTAAACTATTTTGGAATGAATCCTTGGGGCATCTTGCTCCTAATCATATTTGGCAGATGGATGTTACTTATATTCCCTCCTTTGGAAGGATGGCCTATGTCCATGTTTCTGTTGATACTTGTTTTCATCTTACTTTTTGACTCTGCACATTCTGGGGAAAAGACTAAGGATGTTAAAAGCCATTGCTTATAGAGTTTCCAAAAGTAATGAAATTAAGTAATGAGATAAAGTTTTGCTATATTTTGTATTGAAGAATGAAATTTCTTATAATTTTTATGGGTCTGACAATTGTGGAAGCAACTCTCATTGTACTCTTAAAGTTTGTCTTTTAAAACTAAGAAAGGAGAGTATGCAGCCACACCCAAAGACCATTTATCTTTCTTTTTTTTATGTTAAATGTTTTAACTGTGGATTCTCTGTCACTTACTGCAGCTGATAGATACTGGAGGCTTAGCAATGTGGCCTTATCTCAGGATCAATAAAAAAATCTGGCAGATGGCACTTAACTTAGACCAGACCCAGTTCTGGTGTGGAGGAGAGAGTCTGTTTGTGTTTTTTTCCACAGAATGCAGACTTTCATAGGATGCAGATGACCCGCACCTTGAACACTCCTAGACTGCAGTGTCTCCCTGTGACAGAGTCAAGGACCTCCTGCTGACTGAAGCTGACAACTCAAAGTGGAGAGCAGAGGAGCAGCTGCCCCGCCCTCTCAGCAGAAATTGAATCAACAGTTCTTATCTTTTACTGCAAATCTTTCTCAGACCTTGAAGCTGGTTGCTTTGCTTTCCCAGAGTGTGGCTCTGTTCTTTGGCAGACAGGAATTATTCCTTAGATGTGTGCCTTCTTCTTACTGTGTGCTAACCTACCCTCTAGACACTTTGCATTAGAGATAGTATGGCTAGGTTAGAGAAGGATTGGAGCATAGGAAAAAGCAAAGAGAGCAGCAGGAAGGATGGTTTAAAAGCTTGTTTTCCATCTCCCTTGGGTTACTACCCTTTAACCTTCCCCTTTAGGACACTTTATAGGATTTTCGCTTTATTGGCTTTTGGACCATAGGCATTTAACAGGCTCACTACCAACAGGTAGACTCCCTGACCTCCATACACATACAGGTCTTTTACTTTACAGATCAAGGGTTCTTGAACCCTCAGGCGATGAGATTCCTACAGGAACTGCATAGTATTCAGAGCTATGCAGGTTTGCCTGCAAGCAAGCTTGGGTACCAATGGGGGTGTGAGGCAAAGCACTGCAAGGAGAGGACCATGTATTCTGTCTCTGAACCTCCTGAGGAACAAGCCTGATTGCATAGAGGTTCATGTCCAAATGTATTAATATTAATAACCTAGCCCCTCTCCTCCTAAAAAGGACATCTGCCATGTGGAAAGGAAGTTTCTTTTGCCAAGCCGTAGAAGGTTCCTTCTACTGAGCTGGAAAAAAGCTTGGAGGATCAGGTCTCTGTTCCTTCCCTCTTGGTTAACGCCCACTCATATGATAACTCATATGATAATTGATTCACCTCAAAAAAATAATTGTAAGGTAGGAAATGTTGGCAGCCAAAGTCTAACTTAGCCATATTTTATAAGTTAGCTCCTGCAGATAGCCATTTGCCAGAAGGCTACATCCTTATTGTTTAAAGCTAAACCTTGACTCCAGGCTTTCTCCTTGACCTTCTCAGCTCAGCAGGTGGCCTTCCCCAGGCCCTCAACTGATAACAGATAGATTTCCATATCAATTCTACCCTGTCTGTTGCTTCCCCTCACAGTCTTGCCACATTCTTTTGAATATCCCACGCCTTTCCTCCCAGCTACCTGCATGGCAGAGATTCTGTATAAATACTGGCTGAAACAATAAAGCTTAGGAGGACTTGAACAGAGAGATTTGTCTTGTCCTTCCATTCTTCGTGTTCCTGCCTTCCATTTGTTTCATTCCTAGGTTCAGGTCCGCGCTGAAGACCCTGCTGCTCGGGGAAACTACCAGACTAAGAAAACTTTGGGAGCAAGAAGAGTAGAGCAGAGATGCCAGATAGACAACATGGAAACACCATGATGAGACACTAGCATACGCAGAGGAAAGAAGTTGAAATGCTGCTCTGAGAAAAGGTACCAAGCCACATGGCTGAATAAGATTTGTTAGTTTAACAGCAAGAGCTAACTAGCAATATGCCAGAGCCATAGGCTGATCAGCATAAAATTATATAAAGCGTCTGTATGTTTCTGCAGGACTCCAGGTCTGGACCACAGGCCAGACAAGCCAGAAACTTCATACTACAGTCCATTGAAAAATGATGACCAAAGCTTTTTTCTGTTACTCCTCCAGCTCTAGATTCTACTCTTTCACTTCCTACACAGATGTGACACCTTAGAGCTCTACCTTGATCCAGTGTTCTTCATAACCGCCTGTTATAGGTTTATCAGGACATAATAAAGTCATTTTGCATAAAGAACATGATAGCATTGAGCCAGCCTTACTAACCAAGTATAAGTGTCTTAATTAGGCTTTCTGTTGCTGTGATAAAACATCATGACCAAAACAACTTGGGGAGGAAACAGTTTATTTGGCGTATATTTCCACATTCATCACTGAAGGAACCTAAGGCAAGAGCCTGGAAGCAGGAGCTGATGCAGAAGCCATGGAGAGGTACTGCTTACTGCCGCAAGGCTTCCCTGGCTTGCTCATCCTGCTTTCTTATAGAACCCAGGACCAACAGCCCAGGGATGGCACCACTCACTATGGACTGGGCCCTCCCTTATTAATCACTAATTAAGAAAATGCCTAACAGCTAGATCTTATGGGGGAATTTTCTTTACTGAGGCTCCCTCCTTTCAGATAATTCTAGCTTGTGTCAGGTTGACACAAAACTAGCCAGCACATAAGCCACATCCAATTTATGCTGTTCATATACTCATGGATGTAAGCCATCCACTGGAGTGTGGTCAGACTACCAGGAGCCACAGAATACTAATTTTTCTTCTCCTCGAAGCTGTTATTTGTCCATAGCTCCTCAACTTGTGTAGGGGGCTCATGAGCCACTCCCCTATGATAGAATTTCACTGGCCTACACATGTGCAGGTAACCATAGCTACTGTAGGTTCAGGAATGCATCAGTCTCCCTTTGGTGCAGTCCTTCTTGACCTCTGGTTCTTATGACCTTTCAGCCCCCTCCTCTGTAATGGTCTTTGAGCTTTGGGGTGAACAGGAATAACACAGATGTCCCATTCAAGACACAAATCCTGTTTCTGCCAATGTTCATAATGTTGATCCCTAAGCAATTAAAAAGGCACAAATCCACATGTATAAAGAAATACAAGTCACGCCTTTGATTCGAGCACTTGGGAGGCAGAGGCAAGTAGATCTCTGGTGAGTTTAAGACCAGCCTGGTCTACAGAGTGAGTTCCAGAACAGGTTTTGAGAAACCCTGTCTCAAAAATATAAAGAGAAAAAAGAAGGGGAGGAAGGAAATAAAAAAAGATGAAAGAAAGAAAGAAAATAAAAGAAAGAAGGAAAAGAAAAGAAAAGAAGAAACTGGTATAGTAAGTAGTACTCACTAAGAGCATGTGGGGGTTGAGACAGAAAGATCATGAGTTCCAGGCCAGTCTTGACTACACAGTGAGATCCTGTTTCGATAAACCAACAACAGGAACCAAAACGAAAGAAAGCACAGAGAAATGTAGGAGGAAGCAACACTGAACACACGAAGCTGACCTAGTTTGAGAGGATGATAACATTGTCAATCAGGTTTTCTTTGTTCAAGAGAACTTAGAAGCTAAAGGTCATGTGTGACACAAAACACAGGACAAGATGACAGAAGGGTGCATAATCAGGGGAAGGATCAAACCAGGTGGCAAAATGGGGAGAAATGCAAGAAAGGGCTTCTCTCTTCTTTTATTGAAATGTTTTTCATGCGATATATTCTGATCACCACTTCCCCTCTGTCATCTCCCAGATCCTGCCTGCTTCCCACACATCCACTCCATGGCTCTCTTCTCTTTAGAAAACAAAATAAAATAAAGCAAAAAAGTACAGGAAACACATACACACAAAAACAAAACCCATAGAAATCACAAAATTAGAAACCATAATATACAAGCAAAACATCAGTAAGATAATATTTTTTAAAATTATGGGAATGTACTATTGGGTTCATTTTGTGTTGGGCTCTACTGCTTGGCATGGGGCCAGACCCTGAATGTGGTTTATACTCTCAGTGAAACGCCATTGGAGATAACTGGGGTTTTCCTTTACAAGAGATTATCAGGTGGAGCTTGCCATAGCTAGTCTTTCCCGGTCCCGCCTGCCAGCTCCCAAATTATGACGTGGAGACTTAATTATTAACTGTGAAAGCTCTGTGGACAGCTTGAGCTTGTTTATAACTAGCTCTTGTAAATTAAATCAACCCATTTCTATTTATTTACATGCTGCCATGTGGCTCATGGCTTGTTACCTAACATCTTACATTTTACATGTCCTGCTTCCTCTGCTTCTCTCCACTCCACTCTTCTCCTCAGCATCTTCTGTGCCTGGAAATTCTGCCTAACTGTTGCCCATTAATATCCTTATTAAGCTAATGAGACTGACATCTTCACACTGTACTAAAAGATTATTCCACAACAGATAGCTCCTGGGTTAAAGATGAGGATTTGTGTCCAAAGGACATTTTTTTTCTCTCTTTTTTTTTTTAATTTAAGATTTTTTTCCTTTTACATACCAACCACTGTTCCCTTTCCTTCCCTTTCTCTTGCCTTCCCCCAATTCTTTATCCCATCCCCATCAACTCCTTAAAGGGGCTAAGGCCTCCCTCGAATAGTCAACACAGGCTGGCATACCAAGTTGAGACAGGACCTTCTCCCTGCATCAAGGATGAGTAAGACATCCACCATAGGGACTGGGCAAAAAAAATGCTAGTTTATGTGCCTGGGATAAGTCCTGGATCAATTTCCAGGGGCCTCACAAACAGTTCAGTGTACACAACTGTTACCCTTATTCAGAGGGCCTAATCTGGATCCATGCAGGCTCCTCAGCTGTCAGTCCAGAGTCTGGGAGCTCCCACTAGCTTGGGTCAGCTGTCTCAGTGGTTTTCTCCAACATGATCTTGACTCCACCCCTTGCTCCTCTAATCCCTCCTCCCTCTCTTCAGCTCCAGGAGCCCAACCAAGTGCTTGGCTATGGGTGTCTGCATCTGCTTCCATCAGTCATTGGATGTAGGTTCTATGATGACAATTAGGGTGGTCACCAATCTGTCTACAGGGGAAAGTTAGTGCAGGCACCCTCTCCATCATTTCTAGGAGTCATAGGTGGAGACATCCTTGTGGGTTCCTGAAGCCCTAGCACCCAGGTTTCTCCCTAACCCCATAATGGCTCACTCTGTCAAGATATCTCTTTCGTTGCTCTTCTTCTGCATCTCTCCCCCAACTCAGTCATCTCAAACCTCATGTTCCCACCCCCTATTCTCTCCCTTCTACTCCTAATTCCAGTTTACCTGGGAGATCTTAACCGTTTCTCCCTGGGAGAATCCATGCATATTCCTCTCAGGGTCCTTCTCTCCACCTGAATTCTCTAAGGTTATGGATTGTAGCCTGGTTATCCTTTGCTTTGTGCCTAATATCCATTTATGAGTGAGTACATACATTGTCTGTTTTTCTGGGTCTGAGTTACCTCATTCAAAATAATTTTTTTCTAGTTTCATCCATTTGCCTACATATTTCATGATGTCATTGTTTTTTACCATTGAGTAGTACTCCATTGTGTAAATGCACCACATTTTCTTTATCCATTTCTAGGTTGAGAGGCATCTAGGTTGTTTCCAGATTCTGGCTATTAAGAGTAATGTTGTTATGAATGTAGAAAAGCAACTTTGTGGTGTGGTTGAGCATCTTTAGAGTATATGCCCAAGAGTGGTATTGCTGGGTCCTGAAGTAGGTTGGTTCCCAATTTTCTAAGAAACTGCCATGCTGATTTCTAGAGTGGTTGTACAAGTTTACATTCCCACCAGCGGTGGAGAAGTGTTCCCCTTTCTCCACATCCTCTCTAACATAAGCTGTCATCAGTGGTTTTGATCTTAGCCATTCTGACAGATGTACGACAGTATCTCAGAGTTGTTTTCCTTGTGGCTAAGATTGTTGAATACTTCTTTAAATGTCTTTCAGCCATTTGAGATTCTTCTGTTGAGAATTCTCTGTTAAGATCTGCACTCCATTTTTAAATGGATTTTATGGTTTTTGTGATGTCTAGTTTCTTGAGTTCTTTATATATTTTGGAGATTATCCCTCTGTCAGAAGTGGGATTGATAAAGATCTTTTCTCATTCTGTAGGCTGCAGATTTGTCTTATTAACTATGTCCTTTGCCTTACAGAAGCTTCTTGGTTTTAGTAGGTCCCATTTATTAATTATTGCTCTCATTGTCTATGCTACTGGTATTGTATTTAGGAAGTGATCTCCAGTGCCAAAGCCTTTGAGGCTATTTCCCACTTTGTCTTCTGCCAGGTTCAGTGTAACTGAATATGTTGAGGTCTTTGATGCATCTGGACTTGAGTTTTGTGCAGGGTAATAAATATGAATCTACTTGCATTCTCTTACATGTTGACATCCAGTTATGCCAGCACCATTTGTTGAAAATGCTTTCTTTTTTCCATTGAAAATTTTGGCTTCTTTATTTAAAAAAAAAAAAGCAGGTATTCATAGATATGTAGATTGATGTCAGGGTCTTCAATTCCATTGGGCTACATGTTGATTTTTATACCAATATACCGATGTTTTTATTACTAAAGCTCTATAGGAAAGCTTGAAATCAGGAATGGTGATGCCTCCAGAAGTTCCTTTAGTATATAAGATTGTTTTGGATAGCCTGGGGTTTTTGTTTTTCCATATGAAATTGAGTATTGCTCTCCAAAGGACATTTTTAAAGAAAGAATAAAAGAACATTTTGGAGAAATCCAAACAATTGCCAACATAATGAAGAATAAGAACCCACCCATACCACCTAATAAGTGAAACCCCAAAATTCCTTGTTTTACCCTACAAGCTTCCACCAGGGAAAAACAATGACATATAGGCAATTTAAAATGACCATGACTTTAGACTTCTTAGCAATATTGAAAGCTATCACACAGTGGAGAAGTGCTTTGAAATGGAGCATTTTCCCCTGGGTAGGAAGCAAATCTGCCCTTTAAACACATGGAATTAAGACATTTTTCAAAAGAATGATAACTAAAAAAAAAAAAAAAATGTTTCCTGTTTATGTTTTCTCAGGAAGTAACAATGGAATGCAATTAGTCAAAATTATAAACACAAGGAGAAAAGAAAAATACAGGAAGAAACAGCAGTACAATAAATATAAAAAGCTAGTCCCAGGAGTTTGGCAAGGAGGGACCCAGGTTGGCTTGCTGGAGTGCGCACCTGTGGAGGGGGCACCCACAGCATCCAGCAGAAAGGATGAGAATGATAACAGAAAATCTCAAAGATGTATCTTTCATTATGTTTTATAGATAACACATGGTGTCTAGGAAAGGAAAAGGGATTGGTACAAAAAGAAAAATAAGTATATTTTCAAACTGAGATAAGTATTTACTTTTCAGCAGCTGAAATATTATATAAAGAGGGTGTGGCTCAGCACTAGTGTTTCTGGAGTGAGTGGTAAATTGAATAAGCCTTGTAACTTCTATTGCTATTAATGACTTGCTTTCTTCACCAACTTTAGAGGTGATACAGACAAGCCATATACTCAATGCAGCTTTGTTGTAGATAACACCTGTAAACTAAAATTTTCCAGGAGGGAAAAAAAGCCAAACCTGCATCAAATATTCTACAAGTCTGATTAGCGCATCAGAACTTCTGAGATTGTGAATAACTATTATCCTAAGCTATAAATAGTCCCCTTCATTCATTCATTCATTCATTCACTCATTCATCCATTGTTCACAGTAGTACCTAACTTACCACCTTTGTGACTATTAGTAAATCCTTTCTAAATGGACTGACAAGACCCCTAGCTTCCACTAGCCCAGTGGTTAAGAATGCCATGAGACAGCACATGGCCAAAAGCCTACCTGATGTTGCCACAAGTATATTTGAAAAGTACCTTGACTTATGACATCTTTTTGTACTCTCAATATAACGTCATGATATTGTTGCCACATAGAAACATTATAATAGAGTGAACTTGAATCCATGTCCCCAGGCATGGTAACCCATACATGGATCCAGAATAAAATATCTTATTTTCTCTGGGGTGAGAGCTGTGTTTTCACACAGACACAAACACCTCTGAGGTACTGGCAATCAGGAAAGTTGCTTAAGTGTTTGCCTCAAAGAGCAGAAATGGGATAGAAATATTGAAATATCAATCAAGGAACCACTATGATTCATCTGTGGAAAAATAATGTTTACTCTAATTTTTCTAAGTGTAACAACATTTGCTCCTTTGGGAATTGGCCTGGGCAGAATTGCTTCTGTGCCTGACTTTAAAACTTTTAAAGAAAAACAGTATAGAGATGATGGAGACATGAACTGCTAAATAATGGCTTGGAGGTTTTAGAGCCCAGGCTATCTGGTGACCTTCAAATAACATGAGAATGTTTCAGCCATTTTAATTCTTCAATTCTGAGCATCATCGGCTAATAAAAAGCATGGAAATTGATGTGTTGCTTAACCTGCAGAAGGTAATATGTGGCCCCAGGAGGTAATGGGCTATTGTAATATTCTAGCCAGAAAAGAAAAAAGAAACAAACCCTTGATGTCCATGATCCCACTAAACCTTCAGCCTTCCTACTCACTGTCACCTGATGGTAATGTGACATTTCTGGCCTGTGCAGCTCATGATCCAGACCCACAATCCTACAGAAACACACAGACACTTATATTTATTATATGCTCAGGCATATTGTTAGCTAGCTCTTGTATCTTAATTCAACCCATTTCCATTAATCTGTCCTGCCACACGGCCTGCGGCTTACCTATTTTTTTATATCTTGCTTCTTGGGCGGCTGGATCGTGTCTCTCTTGACTCCACCCTCCTTCCCCTTTATGCTCAGGTTTCCTGCCTGCTTCTAAAATGCCTGGCCATAGGCAACAACAGTCCCTTTATTAACCAATGATATTCACAGCATACAGAAGGATATCCCACATCACTTTCCCTTTTATGTATAATCAAAACAGAAGGTTTCAATTTTAACAGCAAAATTAGATATAATAAAACAGCTATCAAGCAAGAATTATAGTTACATTATCTAGTCTATTTGTATTTAACAAAATTAAAGAAAATGTTTTATCATCTACCTTATCCTTGTGAGTCTAAAGTTTCATATCTAATATACCTTTTATAATAACTAAAGAAAACTATACTTATAACTATCTAATCTTCAACTAAATCAAAGAACACAGAAGGATATAATATTACCAAGTAAACAGGAAGTTCAAACAACTCCCAAAATCTAGAAATGAAAGAGATAATTTCTGGCTACCTGGAAAGTCACCCAAAGTTCCTTTGTAATGTTGAGGCATCCATCTTCAGCCTGCAGGCCTAGAGTCTCTGGCATTCCTTTCAGTAAATCAGGAAATTTGAATAGTTAATAGACTGGTATAGTTAATCAGTCACTTCTCCTTGTGTCCTGAAAAATGTCCGGCAGTTTTCTCTGTGAAGCAGGAACCTGAAAGACCAGAGGTCACTTTCCTATGGGTCCTGCATGTCCAGTTTATATAGCATACTTTCAGGTAATTAAGGTGAGAACAGTTTCTTATCTAATGGCTAATTTTTGCCACGAAGAAAGTAAATTCCATATGGAGTTTTTTTAATGCCCGTCGTTCTCTTGAAGTAGATTGGTGCTGCCAAAAGCAGACCTGTCTCACTGTCTAAGTTCTTAAAATATTTTAAATGCCATATTCTGTAGGTCTTTTAAGTATTTGAAGATTACTTATCTAATTGAAATATATCTTTGTATACCTAAAAAAACAACCCTAACTAACATGACTACAAGTTTGGTTATCATAGATGACTATTAATCTGCATTTCTTAACTATACATTACAATTTTGAATGAGTTACATAAACATAATATCTTAAACAGGAATAGAAATATTCCTACAATATAACAAAATTGAGCTTAAATTGGTATTAACAAACTAAAATCCAAACAAATTTAAAGTATTTTGAGATTAACAGTTGTGTTTTGGATTAAAGCACATTCAATAATCTATCTTTTTAATCATTCCTATATCATATCACCCTTTTTACCTTAGGAAGAGATTGACTATGACCATTAACCACTTATAATGAAACAAACATTTATAAACAATATTTGAGGAATGTGGGTATAGCTTTCCATTACTATTTCCTGCTGATTGAGGGGTACCAGCAATCTTTTGGGGGTCCTGAGGCTGGATCACTTAGTTGGCAGCCTTGAAGCTGATGATGTGGTCATCTCTTCACATCAGAGATTTTTTTCAGGGGGTCTTCCTTGATCAAGCCATATTAGCCTGGAATCAATTCACAGGTTCTCATCTTCTGTAGAAACAAAAGCAAAACCTCTTTTCCAAAGCAACATATCTTTAGACACAAATTTAAAGCCAAGATACCTTTAAAATATAGATGTGTGTTTAACTTAGCAACCTTTGCAATCAAATGTCTTTCTGCAGTTAGCGCCTTAACAGTTAAAAAAATTAAATTAAAACACAATAATAAACATAATACAGACTGTGTATTTTTTCATCTTTATGTGGCTTATTATATTTTAGTACTCTTTCTTTTTTAAAAAAGGAATTTATCTACCCATTTTCTTTTCTCTTTCAGCCTACATATTCTTTTTCACAAACATTGTAACCCATTTAGAGCTTTTCTCATCTGAATCTGTTTTACTGCATACCCTTAATCGTTTTTCAACCAGACGAGCTTTTAAGATGCTAGACTATAAAGCACTGCTTTGACTAATAACATGCTTTTCAACATGGTGGAGGCACCAGAGGCACGGCTTACCTTTTCAGTTCTGGGAAGCAGTATTTAAACATTGTGGAGCTTTTCACCACTCCAACTCTAGAGAATTTTGGGGTCCACACTGTCACCAAATAGAGCACCACTGCCCCCTGCTCAGGAACTCCATTTAAGTATATGTCAGCAGAGCCTCTTAAAGAAGCCAAAGCTGAGTCAGGAAGCCTCTCTTCAAGGAGCCAGGAATACATCTGCTTGCCCCCAGCAAACAGAGCTAACCAAAACACTGCTAGCCAATTTTGACTCTGTCCCCTTAGAAGCATATTAAAAAAAAAAAAATAGCCTATGGTGATATAGTGGATAGGCTCTAAAAAAGTAAAGTTTGTCTGAAGATCAGAGGACAGAGCCAGCAGCTACAGAGTTAGCCACAGAAGTCAGGGAGTGGTGACACACACCTTTAATCCTAGCATTGGGGGGGGGTGGAGCTTGGGAGAGGCAGAGATCAGTCTGGATCTCTGTGAGTACAAGGCTCTTTGAGCTAGATGAGATTAATCCAGTCCAGAAGAAAAACAGAGCCAGGTGGTGGTGTCACAGACCTTTAAGACCAGCACTTGGGATCTCATAGCCTCTGTTTCACATACTTGGAAGAACACAGGCCTTTAATCCTGACACTAGGAAGTTTGAAACAGGAAGTGATATGGCTGGGTACAGAAAAGAATTTAAGGCAGGAAGAGACAGGGTCTGCTTGCTAGGTGAGACGTGGCTGTGGCTTGTTCCTCTGTTTCTCTGATCTTTTAGCATTTGCTCCAATATCCGACTCTGGGTTTTTATTATAAGACCAAATAGTATTCATGCAACATAAGCCAGTTGTGATTAACAGTCTACAGTCAACCCTCTTCTGTCCTCCAGACCCCTGAGAGGGGCATGAAAGGACATTCCAGAACAATTCTGTGTTTTGAAGAAACTGAGGTCAAAAGACTCTTGTCTTGTTTTCTTGGGATTTTCTCACAAGCACACAGAATTTCTAAACAGCTCCCGTTTGGACTGTGTTCTGACACCCATTATTAGCTCTTTAGTAACAAGCAGTTAGACCTGAGTCTGGTAATATACATTCTTACTTGGGATGTAAGCCACTATTAAATGTAAAGAAAAAAACAGATATTTCTTTAATAATAATGATAGACTTCATATATGTATATATATGAGACACCCAGGAAATGAGCAAATAATAATAGTAAATTTCCAGAGGTGGCTCCGACCCCGTAAGGGGGCTGTGTGAAGGCTGCTCCCAGAGCTACATACAGGAAGGGCACAGAGCCGACCGGAAGGTTTGTCACACAGACTCATTCTAGGTTTTCTCCAGTTACAGGTTTCTCACTACCCCCTTTCTGTGACTGAGAAACATCTTCACAAATGGTGTCCTTCACAAGGAGAAATTTCCTTTAGTAAAGGGCATCTGCTATTCCTGCTTTCAGAGCTTCATCCTGTGTGCAGCTTCCCAAAATATCCTCATGACATGGCAGTACATTGAGGGGGCACATGTCTGACCTCCCGTTGGTTTATAGCCACGCCCCTACCTGCAAGGATTGACTCCAAAGCCTGTAATGTAGGCGTGTGCCTACCTTTAAAAATCTCCAACCACGTGGAAGAGTCTCTCTTCTTCCTTTCTTCTGTCTCACCGCCCTACTGTCTTTCCCCCCCCCCCCCGCCCCGCCTTAATAACCTTCATATGGCTCTCTTGCAGCATACAAATTCTTTCCACATGCGAAATACTAACACCTCCTACAGTCATATTTTTAGGGTAGCATGTTCTAAAGGCATAATTTGTCTAAAATCTTTTAGGAATGTGTGTGTGTGTGTGTGTGTGTGTGTGTGTGTGTGTGTATACAAAGGTATCTGGACATTTTATTGAGGGGTTAGGTGTAAGTAGATTTGTAGAGCTGAAGAAGGGAGAAAATCCCTTTTTCCTCTTTCCACCAAGAATTGTCACACTTTCAAAGCCAAAGATGGGAACAAAGCATAGCATTGGTTTTTTTCTTCGTGTTTTACTTAACACAGAGGTCCGGAGAATAAAGATCCTGAGGATCCTTCTTGATTCTGTGAGCCAGCATAGCCAAATAGAACCTTAATTAGAGGAAGAAAAGAAGTTCCATGGAACTATACTGGGTTAAAAAAAAAAAAAAAAAAAAAAAGCAGCAAGGCCTGTTTGCTTTTCTGCTTCATGGCCTCAGTTAGAGCATCTCTTTCTCCCAGGTCTGAGGCAGAAACCCCGTGGACTCAGAATCTATTTCACTGTGGCAAGCTCCTAAGCAGCAAAGCTGGGGCAAGGTAAAGACTAATTCTCACCTTTGTGGCTGGCTTTAGGGAAGGTGACTGCCAGCTGCTTTGTCTTACTTTGGGAAAGGGTGAAATATGAGAACTTGCAGAGCGAGAGGGGCCAGGAAGAGTGTGTCTTTTGAGCCTACTTACTGTGTTTCGCTTTGCGGTAACATTTTCTGATCACTAACATAATTTAAGATGGAAAACCCAGCTCTTCCCATCTGTCTGATGTGGCTGCCTTTTTTCCAGGTGAACTGAATGCAAATCAGTATCCAGGAATGCCTTTAGACCAGGGATTCTCAACCTGTGGGTCACGACCCCTTGGGACATGAATGACCTTTTCACAGGGGTCACCCATGACCATCAGAAAACACTGATGTTTACATTACTGTTCATAACAGTAGCAAAATTATAGTAATGAAGTAGCAACCGGAGTCACTTTATTGTTGGGGTTACCACAACACGAGGGACTGTATTAAAGGATCATAGCATTAGGAAGGTTGAGGACCACTACTTTATTATATATTACCTGATCAGTGGCCTGAGTAAACCAAGGCAAGTGGTAGCCCAGGCTGACACCCCATTCTTCAAAGGCCAGTCCAAAGTCACCTGGGAAAACTCACTTTCATAAATATAAGTCAGTTTTGTCTTCCTGTCCCACTCTTATTTTTAAAAAATAACAAAATAAAATAAAAAATTATACCTGACAACTATGTTGGTACAAAAATTAATGTAAACAGGCTAGGTCTGTTGTTATGTATTCCTTTAGTAGTACTGTTTGGTTCTTTCTGATTTTGAAAGGCTCCAGGCTTTATCTATTCTGACAGTGTAAACTGACCCTGAGAACCTGAAGCTGGAAGAACAGGCAAAGGACGTATTCTGCCGCCCCCTGGTGGTCATAGTAGGAAACTGTTACAAACCAGGAAATCATAAAGCCACTTAAGCCAAGCATATGCACAACACTTGCTATTATCATTTGCACGTCAGTACTTTAGAAATATATCTGTCTCACTGACTTTCCACAGACTGCATCAATCTTGTGAGTTTCCTGGGAGGCCAGGCTGATGTCCAACAGTCCCAGGGATTAGGTTTTATAACCAAGTTCATACAAGCCCAGGAATCCATGACCTCTAAGCAGCCTGGCATTTCTCTATCTGGTCAACATGATTAGACCTACAACCATTGTGGGCTGGATGGGGACTGAACCTGCTTCCTTTCACCCTTGTACTGCATCTTTCATATTCTGTCTTGCCTGAAAAATAAACATCAATAACCAAAGAAGTGTGATACTAGGATCCAATGTGCTTTCAAAACTCCACAAATGCATACTGGTTTGTAGTACAGAAATCCAAGTTTGGGTGGCCTCTTTTTTCTTCCCTCTGTAGTTTATTCAGGCTGCTATAACCAAAACACCATGAAATGAGTGGCCTATAAACATCAGAAATACATTACTTCCGGTCCAGGAGATGGAGAGTCAAAGATCAAAATGTCTACATATTCAGTATCTGGTTAAGTGCATCTTCCTGACTCATAGATGGTGACATGTTGCTCTACCCACACACAGCAGAGGCAAAACTACTCCCGGGTTCTAATTCTATCAGGAATGTTCTGCCCTCATGATCAAGTCCTCTTCCAAAAGCTCCACCTCTATTGTGAATTAATTAACACAGGGCTTAAGAGCAGTTCCCCAGCCCAGCTCAACCGCTGCTGGAGCTGGCACATGCATTAGAATGTGGGGCCTAGATAGAGGGAACAGGACATTGCTGATATGCTCTTGGAGAGTATATTGGGACTGTGTTCCCTGCCTTCTCCCAATACCAGTGAACACACATGGTCCCCTTCTGCAAATCTTTAGCCACAGAGATAAATAAATAAATAAATAAATAAATAAATAAATAAAATTTAAATGACTCCAAAGGAAACTCAGGCAGACTTAGCAATGGAGCTGAATAGGAACATGAGGGTCATGAGAGACAAAAACAACCCGCAGAGGGTCTAAGTGAGCAAAGTTAGGGTTTTAGATGATTTATAAAAGGAGATATGGAAGAGGAAAGAAAAAGTTACATTTTGTGAGCTAGAATTCAGAAAGTGTAAATTTAGCAATGGCAGTAACAGTGACTTTAGAAGGGGAAGGACTTCCCATGTACTTCATTCAGACACACCTCAACCAGGCATAGCTATTCTTCAGGCTTCGTAACAGGTATTCAGCTGCCTCAGCCTACCTGGAATATAGCCTCCTGACCAAGTGATTGACATGCCCATTTAGATCAACTCTTAAGGGAGAATCTTCTTTATCATCTCTGTGGCAGCTTTTAGGGACAGAGGTTCAACTTGGATCCAACTCTTTTATTACAACCTCGTGATATGGAGTAGATTTTTAAAAATTAAAGAAAGAAAAATAAAACTAGCATGTTTTACCAAAAGGAAATAGCCTTCTTTTGATGGGCCTCCAGGAAGCCCCGCCTCCCGGCCTCCATCTTCTCCCCTTTGTGGATCATTTTAAATCTTAAGGAGGAGCAGTTATTTCGTGTGGTCTTCTAAATTTTAATGAGGGTAATTGTGATACTCTCCTTTTTTAAAAAATTAGTGTGGAAATGAGGTCCAAAGCAAGAAGAGAGGTGTAGGCCCTTGCTGTGACATTCAGCTGCACTCTGAGCTAGTTGCTTATCCTGTGTCTCCCATTGTCCCATATTGTTTTGACTTTCCTGTCTGTGGGGGTTGATTCAGGAAGGTGGGCTTTTTATCTAAAGTCAGTAATCTCTAGCCCCCTGGGGAACTCCATTGTGCTTCCAGCCAAAGGTAGCTAAGTATTTAAACTGAGATGATGATTCAAGAAAGTGGCATTCTCCCTGAGCAAATGACCTGTGTCCTTTTTCAATCTTCAGGCCTGAGCCTGAGTCTCAGACCCAAGTAGCCACAGGACGCTACAGATAGGACGTAAGCTTGACTATCTGCCTATACTATCTAGCAAGGTGTGCACTTCTGCAAGACCATGGGCTGCCTGCCATGGGTCTGCCCCACCACAGGTCCAGAGCTGATGGGGCCAAGTGACCATGGATAGCTCTGAACCGTGAGCCAAAATAAGTCTTTTTCATAACCACAGTTACAGGAAGGCAACCAAGAGATTCTCTACACCCCACCACAGGGGAGTTAGGATGGCCACGTAGGAATTTGTGGGACGCACAAATATTTCATCAGATCTCTCTGCCCAGTCATTCTCTGGCAGCCCTGTGTAGCTAGTAGAACCAGCCTCAGTGGCAAACAAAGGCTGGGGCTCTACCTGAAAAAGTTCCATTTTTCCAAGCCAAGGTTGAACTGCGAGTGTGACATTCACACTTCAGGCTTCACGCCTGTGTCCAAGCCACAGCCTTGAATCCCAGCTTTTTTCTTCCAGCTGTGCCTGAGAAAGATTTGATGGGTGAAGCAAAGTGACATTTGCATTTATATAGAAAGAACCCCGTCTTTCCTAAGCCACCTTGACAAATCTTTCTGGGAAAGCCAGAAAGCTAAACCCTGGTGCACCTTGTTTGAAAGAATGATTTCAGATGAGGCAAAGCCTGGCCTCAGGCCCTGTCAAGCTCACAACCTATTATCTGCTATAGGAGACATTCTTCACAGGAAGGCTCTGTCCATTTATTCCAACATGAAGATTTTCCTTCCCTCCTTCTCATCTTTAAATCCGATCCACAAGCGAAACACTTCATGTCTAAAAGGAAAGAAAAAAATCTCAAGGGGAAAAAAAAAAAAAAATGCTCCCTGAAGTAAATGAGAAAATCAAAACCAATCCTTAAAAAGTAGTTTGGAGACCATTCCACTGGCTGACTGGGGCAGAGTGCACTCCAAGGAAAGAAAAGGAAGGATTAGTTACAAAAAAAAAAAAAAAAAAAAAAAAAAAAAA
>PVIH01020813.1:0-31350 GCA_004025045.1 Sigmodon hispidus
TACAAAAGAATCTTATTGCCCAGTTAAAAAGGGGGCTTGATGGTTATTAATCAAAGGATCGACCTGGTCCAAGAGTGGATTGATACTCTTTGGCAGCTGGCCTAGCTTGGCTGTGAATGGAAGTTTCCAGAATTATGTGGGACTAGTGTACAATATCAGAACTTTATTCATGCTGCAAATCTGTCTAAACAGTTGTCAAGTTATCTTTTAGGAAACTGGACTGGTGAATTCGAAAACTTGATGGCCCAGCTGAGAGTGACCATGATGATCGTGAATTCTACCAGAGTGGATGCTGGACCTGGCAGAAGGACTGGTGTCCTGGTTGTCCGTCACTGTGGATCACCAGAAAGAGTGGGCGGGAATGGGAGCTCTGGCGAGCCTGATGGTGCTGATATTCCTAGTTTGCCTGTGGTGCATTTGCCATGTTAGGTTCCTTCAGTGTCACAATGAAGCCATGGTTGTCCAAGCATTTTTAGCCATTGGAGTCGGTCAGTCCCCCTAAGTTTGCTTGGTCTCCTTAAAGAAGAAGTCTTAAGAATGTTTTGCAGGATGCGAGGCTTAGCACTGCACATGAGTACTCTGGTTTATGGGAACTCATGAGGAGTATGTCTGGTTGTATACAGGTTGACAGCCAACTGCCTGCCTCTGTGGAAAGGGTGTCGGGCGGGTCAGGGATTGTCTGGGTGGATGACACCCGGAACAATACCTGTACATGTTCCTCTTGCACTTCAGAGACTAGACCTCTGCTTCTGCTTGCTTTTTTTTTTCTTAATAAAGAAGGGGGATCTGTGGAGAGCTGCCTTGTACCACGCCCTAAAGGTAGCGCTGGTTTCCACCTTCCACCTTCCTGATGGGATGGTGAGTGCTCTTGGGAGTAAACAACTCCTTATTGACTGTAGGCAAGGACGGTGGCTTGCTTCCGGCGCCTCAGGACCTATGGGCAATGTCCACGTGGCTTACCGGGATTGGAGGCCCAGAGGGTATTTAGCCACGAGCGGACTTCCCCCCAGGGTCGTTCGTCGTTCGTCTAAGAGTGAGAGAGTGAGTCGTTTCATATGTCTGAGAGTGAGAGTGAGAGTGAAAGACAAGAAGATAATTAAAGGCCCGAATAAACTGCAAAGAGAAGGATCCGGTGTTGTGTGTTCCTTGCTGGCGAGGCTGCACGCGACACAACATGGCATCAGTCCTCTCACATCCACATGGTCTTTGGTGGAAACGGAGGTCACAGACATCAACACAGATGCTGGAGGCAGCAGGGCTATGGACATAGACATGGTCCCTAGCTGGCGCCCTGGCCCAGACATTATCATGGCACTGAGAAGTCACATTTGTGTGGCCTCGGCTGCAGCATGGCCCTTGGGCAGCAACATGGTCTCAGGTGGCTGATCAAACCCTGGGCAACCACATGGCCTTCAGGTGCAACAGGAGCTACAGATGCTGATGTAGGACACAGACCCTTGGCAACCAGGGCCTGAACACCAGAGCACCAGGTGGCAGTACAAGCCACCCAGACTAGTGTGGCTTCAGTGGTGGCATAGTCCTCAGACACCAACAAGATCATGGACATTAACACAGACCTTGGCTGCTGTCGGGCTGGACAACACCACTGTCCTAGGTGGCAGCACAGGCCACCCAGGATACAATACAACAGAGAGGCAAGGGAGGAGTGGAAAGGGGCTGAGAAAGATAGAGGCTGCTCCTCTGATGCTTTTGTCATCTATCAGGTCTTTACACTAATACCTGACTCCTGAGGTTTTAACTGAGAAGAGAACCCTCTATAATCTAGATAAAACATTTCACAAGCCCGCCAGGATCCCAGAATGGATGGAGGGCGGACTCATAAAGTTCCACCTCTAATTGAGGACCTCCTGGCAGTTGATGGCTAGGAAAGAGTAATTTTTCTTCAGGGATGTAAGTCCTGAGAGGCTACTCATGTCCCAGAAGATGGTCCCATATCTATGCACTAAATGGACTCAGTGGGTACTAAATTTAATAATTTTAAAATGAGGAGCACATTGTTAAGAGGGAAAGGGGAAGAGAATGGGGAGGTGAAACATCCAAACACACTTATGCATGGATGAACAGTAAATGTTTAATAATAAAATAAAGTTTTATTGAAACACACTATGTTCACTCATTTAAGAATTACCTACAACTGTATCTGACTACAACAAAAGAGTTATAAAGTTGCAATACAAAAGCACATGGCCTCTGGAACCAAATATGTTCGCTATCTGGTCCTTTCATAGAAAATTTCTGCCAACTGATGTTAGACCTGAAGTTAAACTGTAAACCCCATCTGCCCAAAGTTGAGGTAACTTCCTAGGATTCTGGGAGTTGGAGTTCTTGGAAAATAACAAAGCCTTATAAGAAATTACAGTGGCCTGTGGGTTTTGCTCATAGAAGCTGTGCCTGAAGCCACACAGTTGCAAAGTTTCCAGGTGATGGTCCTGATTAAATTCTATCTTGGTCAGTATTTAATATTTTAATAAAGGCTTGCTTAAATTTGACCAAAACGATGGTTTTTCTAGTAAATTTTAGGATTAACATTGAGCTCTGCTCTTTTCTATTTGGACATTTCCATGAATGGGTTAAGAAGAAATTTTAAGAATGGCACAGAAGAGGCCATTGCTTCTACCCTGGAAAGAAATATAAAAAAGGTAAGTCATATTACTGTCAGAAACCCTTCAGTGGGACACAATTTTGTCATTTTAAATAAGTGTGTGTGTGTGTGTGTGTGTATGTATGTAATTCCTGTCTTCTCTCTAAAGAATGAGCAGGTTAGTTGTAGGCCACACTCTTCACAGTACAAGAACCACCAGCAAAGCCAGCAAACTGGCTGGATAACTGAAGTTCAATCTTAGGCAGATGTTTATAGATCTGAGTCCTACTACCATGTTCTCCAGAACATGAAGGGTGTATTAATCTTTCTTATAGCAGTTCCCATGGCTTGGTGTCTAGAAGCTTCTCTCATATTACACTTAAGAATCTTTGTCCTCCAGAGCCTAAGAAGCCCTCCTGTAACACACCAGAGGGGTTTCCATGTCTTTCTCATTGCTCATATTAATGGTAAACACACACACACACCTTCCCTTGGATTTCCTGCTTAGCTCTCCTGATAGTATTCACTTCAACTGAAACATGGGTGCTTAGTCAGCCTGAAGGGGTTTTGACCTAAGAAGAAGCACAATGAGAATATTATATAGGAAATAAACTTTATTTATCTGATCCTCTGAGATGACATAGCCAACAGTCACAGATCTGCATTCAATAGGATTATGTATTGATTATTTACAATTTACAGTAGTATTTTTTCCTCTGAAAAATAATATAAGTATAAAAGCTAGGTAAACATGAGGTGCTGCCATTTGGGACTTATCATAGCTTAAACAATTATGTTTTAGCATTTTTTTTTTTTAAATCAATCTGGGAAATAGTCAATTAAATTCTCTAATTTATTAGAAAAAAAATCCACTAAGTTTCACCTCAAAATACATTGCACAAGTTTTTAAGAAGAAAAAGAAATCACCCTAAAATAAATAAGGAAGACAGGCAGTTCTTTATAAAGAGGACAATAACAGAAGGAACGTGAGTGACCAGGCCAGGCAGTCAGAACAGCCTCCACAGCACAGACAACTTCCCAAGAAAAACTGAAGAAAAAAAACCAAAACTATCACCATTTCTCCACCAAGAACACAAGAACATCTGCTTTAAAAGCAGTGCATCTGCGGGCCAGGGTGAGACCTGTCTTCATGACCAAATGGCTCTAATGAAGTGCCTTTTTCTAAGAACCGCATGGACAGTTTGCCAGGCAGAAGTCACCCAGCCTCACTCTCCCCATTTCTTCAAGATGAAGTTCGGAGCCATGACTGAAAAACAAAAGGAAAATTACAGTAAAATAGCAAAAACAAAACAAACAAGCTTTTATAGCCATTTTGTGAGAACTGTTTTGTTCTTTCAAGGTAAAATAAATGAATAATCTAGGCATGACATTAAAACAGGCAAAAACATTTCAAATATTGATTCTTAATGGAATCTTCTAGAAACTACTGTTAGGGTAATTTAATCTGATTGAGCAATCCCAGAGACCAGTATTTAGGTCTGGACTTTGAAGCTGAGACCATGACCATGAATCCAGGGCTGCTGAGTCCTGAGGAGAGCCACCCGAGAGCACTGCCTGCACTGTGTGGAAAGCCTCTCAGACATAGCTCTTCAAACTGCACTTCAGGGAAGAAGGCGGTTCCACTGTCCCAGTGTGTAGACTTCCTACATCCTGCGATTCTCTCAGCTTGACATGCATGGCAGTGTGTGTGTGTGTGTGGGGGAAGACAAGTGGTATCATGGTGTAAAAAGCTAAGCTTTAACCCCAAAGTTCATTAAAACTTAAAAAATGCTATGAGACACAAATCCAGAATCTTCCTAAGAGTTTCCTAGATTAAAATGCTACATGTAAGTACTCAAGTTGAGTATGCTGTTTAAAATGTTAGAGAAAAAAATTCCCAAGTCAGGTAACGTGGTAGAGACCAACGAACTGTCATTTATGTTCAGCACAGTGAGATGCTAAGGTGTTCTGAGTGTTTGTTTATAAAGCAAGATCAGCAACCATGCTGGCCCCAGAACCTACAGGGAGGCTCTGTTAAGCTCACTCCTTTTCACTTACTACTATGAAACCTTGGCTCAAACTCCTCAATTCAACAAAGTGGCACAGCATGGATGTCATGAAAGCAAAAAGACCAAGACCTCTTGTTTAAAAGAGAGCTCAGAAAACATGACTACTCAATGATATAGAGTAGAACCTGGTGTCTTAAATCTTTATGAAAGATCTCATTCAAAGAAATGAAAAAATTGAATATTATGCATATCAGATATTAGTATTATTTTAGTATTAAATCTGAGTATGGTAATCAGATTGTATAATCTTCTTAAAAATACATTTATTCACTTGTGTCTGCACTGTCAAATGCTTGTGAACATGATGTTTACAGGTAACTTTCAAGTGTTACAAAAAAGAAGTATATGGAAAGAAACTAAGAGTGAGGATGGAGAAAAATTACAACATGTTAGAAACTGGAAAGTGATGGCAGCTGTGGGCATTCACCCAATTACTTTTGCAAAGCTTAGGTAGGTCTGAAATGTTTCAACCCAAACACTGAATGAGCAAGCAATCAGTTAAGAGAAGCACGGAGACAGGCACGTCCAGTGTGAGGGGCAGCCATTTGCAGCACTGTGCATGACAGAGCTGCTGACTTACTAGTCACATGTCAGACTTACGGCCTTTCAAGTCTCAGAAGCTTATTATGTTTTATTTTTTTTCACTAAAAATAAAAAATGAATTTTAATATCAGAATTTTAAAAAGTTACTTCCAAATGTTCACCAAGTTGTCTGCAATCTGGTCCCTTGTGTCTCTCTCATGGGGTCTAGTTAATGCTCCCTCAACAGGAGCCCTGGGTCATGCTCATTGAGACTTCCATGCTAAAGGGTTTAGAAGGCTCCCTTTGAAAACTGTCTCCTAAAGATTGTTTGGCTAGATCCTCTCCTTATAAACCTAATCTCTGACATCAGAATAGAAGCCACTCGGCAAAACAAAGGCCACTTTAGGCAGGCCTTGTGGCCTATACTTGTGATACCTCCATCATTAGGGAGGCTGTGGGAGAAACACAGAGAAGCCCTGTCTAACAGTGCCTGACCTCTCTACTGCCAGGAGACAAACAAGGCAGTGATTACTCCTGCCCTTGCCCAACCCACTCCCAGCAGCACTAACCCTTGTTTCTGTAGCATCACTTATGTATGGTAAAGTGCTGTAAAAGGGATTTTTGGAGGTGAGAGTGGGGGGCCTGCAGGAAGGCCAAGGCCTGCCATTCTGAATAGAAGGAAGAAGTGATTCAGGCTGGCAAAAGACATATTTCTGCCTCTGAAGGTGATTCCATAAGCTGTCCCTCAGGCTTATTATAGCGACCTAATAAAACCATGTTCTGCACTGCCAGCCACTGTAAGAGAGACAGAAATGAGATAGCTCTAGCTAACCATGCAAGCAAATTAAACAAAATATGAAAATCAAAAGGAGACTCAATGCAGGCAGTTAAAACAAAACAAAACAAAAACTCTTTAAAAACCAGAAGGCTGGAGATATTCTCCTTAGTTTACGAGTACAGGCTGCTCTTGTAGAGGACCCAGGTTTGGATTCCAACACCCATACAGTGGCTCACAACCACCTTATAACTCAAGTTCCAGGGGATCTAATGCCCTCTTCTGGCTTTGGTGGTGCACATGCATGTAAACAAACACACAGACACGTAAAACAAAAATAAATAAACCCTTTAAATAAATAAAGAAAAAAAGATAAACCCTTTAAAAATAAAATAAATGTTTTTTAAACATCCTTTAAAAGATATGTCACAACCTTTACACTTTTCATCCTGTTTCATTTGTTCATGGCTAAACCAAACCAAACCATCATCATCATCAAGTAAATCAGGTCTTAGTCACTGTGATTCAGTTTATTTGTGAAAATTATAGCCAAAGTTGAGGTATATGTTTCCTCAAGGCTTAAGGCAATATTAAATCAAGCTAATGACATGCATACTCTGTGAGGCTGAGAACCCTTAAATGTTCAAGACAGTAAATCATGGGAAACATTTTAGATAATTCCATTTCATTGTAATAAAATGTTCATCACAAACAGTTATACTTGATTAAATGACGCTGCCTCAGATCTACAGAGCACATGTGCTATATATTCCAACGAACTGTGTGATCCTACGATGGAATGAAACTGTTTACTTTAATCAACTTTGTTAGTTTTCTGGTTTTTTTTCAAACTACATTCTAATAAGGCTTTATAGTGATTTAGAATCTGGATGTGTGAAATACATCTCTCCACTTGAATTTGAAACACAGTACACACTGTATTTCATCACTTCTCATCTAGACATTATTTTTCACTTATCTATCATAATCTGCTGTTGTAACTTAAACAACATTTTTGGTAGCTATTAGTCTATATATCAGTTTATTTAACAGAATCAACAGAAAGCAATTACATTAACCCAATGTCATACTCATGTTCATTAAAAGGAACAAAATAATCCCAGCAAAATGGTCAATTGCATGCAGTATCTGTGATTTCAGTACCAAAGATACAAGACATGACTCTCCACTCACCACATGCGCACTAAGCACAGACTCAGGGTTATCAGAAGATGCCACTGCGAGGTGAAGAGAACTACAAAGCCAAGAGGAAAAGCTTATTGGGTTAGTTTTCAGACACATAGTACCAGGTTATATTGTGTGTATCAAGTGGACAGATTCAGAGAGTACGTAAGGCTTTTTCAGGGTCATCAGGCAAAGCATAAGGGCACTGTGTGACACTTCCCTCATCCTAATTTTTCACTTTCAATGTTCATTTAAAAGTTTAAATGCTGAAAAATGCACTTCATGCTAAGGGTATATTTAACTGCAAGTAAACTACAGGGGATTAGATTATAAAGTGATTTTTTTCATTATACCTTTAACTATAAATTAAAATGTGATTTACCTAATTTTAGTTTGACAACCACAAACTTTTGGAAATTGATGAATTTAAAGAACGGTACACCTGTACATTGAACTCTCATTCCTAAAAAGTATCAATTTTATCACTGAATGATTCCCTTATAATTCAACAAAGTGTCAAAGAGTGTTTGCAGAAATGATACACCATGTTGCAATTTCATGTACAGGAATTTGATTCAGTTCATTTTTACTGTAGCAAACCTTTTAAATAAACTCCACGCCCTAATTTCAGATGACATCACCCATCGTCATGAACTATCTCTATCTATGGTATGCTTTGAAATGGCAGTATGACCATAAAGTCTATTTACCAAACCTGAGTCTATTTTTGAGTGATGTGACAAACCTCTGAAATATATATACATATATATATTTAATATGAAGTTAGTAAAAAATAGCAAAATTAAAACATCAACTAGAAAATGTTTTTCAATACACATAGCATAGTAAGGTTAGTATTCTACAGGAAAATCTGTAGAGGCATGCAAGATATAGGTATGTGGATACTGCCTGTCTATGCTTTTAAGAACTAAAAAAAAGAAACTTGGCAAATTGAACAAAGAAAAGTCTAGTGGAGATACTCAAAATTTTATTTTGAGTCTCTTCCACTTTGCGGCCTACAATGACCTTGAACGTGAAATTCTTCTGCTTCAATCGCCTAACTGCTGGGATTCTTGGCATGTCCCCTGATTCACCATATTATTAACAGAGATGATCGTGGCATGAGGCAAATAGTCCGGATGTTAAAGATTATGAAAGATTTTCTAAGTAAGTCTTATGATTTGCTTACAACATTTTAAAAAATGATCAGATAGTTTAGTTTAACAATATCAGTCAAAACTAGTTTCTCAGTTAAACACACATTTACATATGCATTATTTTTCACTATGTGCCATTTTTATTTGAATTTGTTTTCCAACTCCACCTGGCATGTATGGAAGAATTCACCTAAAATGCTATAAATATGATTTATTAACTTAGAAAATTTAAAAATTCTGACTCAAATGGAAATGAGTAGGACCAAAAATAAAAGAATGACCAGTGTCGAGGAATGACCCAGAGCTAAACATAAGGCTGAGGATGTGGTCAGTGGTGAAGGCTTCAGTGTGCATGAGGCTCTAGGTGTGAGTCTCTAGCACCAGAAAGCACAGAGCAAGCAGGCAACATGGAGGACGAGCGTGAGAGCCATGCGCAAGTGAGTGAGTTGAGGAAGAAAACAAAGCCTCAGAGACCAAGGAAAGGGAAAATCCTTTCAGTGCCATCATTAAGGGAACAGAGTCTGGAGAACCTCAATGAGAAAAATGTGCTTTAGGAACACTTGAAAAGAGGCTCCTTCATAACAAAAAAATCTTTTGGTTCCAATTTCAGCCAACTATAATATATTTTATTAATAAAATTCTCTTAAAGATAGAGAAAATGATTCCGAGTCACTCTACAAGTAATGATCTCTTTAGACAACAACAACAACAACAAAGCTAATCAATTTGATTAATTTTCAACTTATATTTTAGGATCTCTCCCATTTCATGCCCATAAATTACTTCCTATTTCCTAACCACTTTTATCATTTGAATGATCTACAAGGACTATTTTCATTCACATGTGATTGGATGGAAGTTACTACTTATTTACCCCTAAAACTAAAGATTCCATGTCCTTTAAAGCTTCCAATTTCCTACAGTCTTTGTAACAATTACAGTAGTAAGTGGCTGCAGACTAAATTTATTCAGCAAATTAAGTATCAAGAGACATGAGGCTTTGTTTAAAGCCTGAGCAGGTTAGGCTCTGTGGCAAAGGAAAATTAAATCAAGAATCAACCTCCATTTCATCCCTTTCTAGAATGAATACTGTTTTACTCAAGGATAAAGGACTTAATGGTTTCCTTTAGATATGCCTAAATATTTTTTGGTCTGCCTTGACAGGTTTTTTTTTTTTTTTTTTTTTGTATAGCTCACTATCTGCCTTTATCTACTGAGATATCTTATTGGCCCAAAAGATGATTAAGTTCTTTAGAATCAATGCACATGAAAATACTTTACAAGAGAAGAAAGAACACTGTGCTATTTAGAAGCCTTGCTATGTGAAACAAACTCTAGGAACTCTACAACTCATACATGGTGGCCTCAAGTGCTACCGAGAAAGCTCTCCCTTGAGAGTCTCCGTCACATCTGGCTTAAACTTTCCTAATGTCCATCCATCACCACTTTTTAAGTTGTGCAAAAGACATTCAAAATTTGTAATTTCTTTTATACAAACAAAATAGAATATAAACTGTAAGAAATATGCCTCCCTATACCTTCTTTCTGGAACTTACCATCAGCCGGGCATCTTCTCTTTCCAAAATTTTCTGAGCCTGATCATCAGGGAATTTCAAGACAGTGGTTATAACTTTTGCCATGGTCTAGAAGGGACAGGAAATCAATCATTAGTAGACATGAGGCAATGAAATCTCACACTGTCTGACATGTTCTGCTGAGGGATTCTTTGGTGCTTTCAATGGAGGCCACAATCAAAGAAGTATGATGTGAAGGTTATCAGTCAAGGAAGCACTAGGGTTTCAATTCAGAGGGTTCTATACAAGATCTGCATTTAAATTACTTTAGATGATGCATTTCCAATAGCTAGCTCTTGGTCTTTTGTCTTATTAGGATGAAACTTCATTATAAATTCATCTGAAAAGGCCTCATATTTGCAGTATTTACAGTGATGCATTGTCAAAACATATGCTCTAAATAACAAGAATTAGAAGCCCCCAGGGTTCCGCTCTAACTAAATCACATCATATATCTCATAAACATGGGCTACTGCATGGACATGAACATGCTTAGTAGTTACTTTTCAAGACATGCAGCACATTGGCTTAATAGAAGTTACATATTAAAGGAGCACAATGTTTTGTTTGGTAGAACACATGATGAATCAAAACATTACACATGGAGGTTTGCAAAACAAGATCATAAACTGTGCAGATCTGAATAAATATACCGTAAGTCAGACTGTCACCCATAAGCTCCTGGAAAATTCTCCTCAAAGGTTGAAACTCCCTATTGTGTATCAAGATGAGATGTTGTGAGGAAGACAGAGAGGAAAGAAGATGTCACTTATGAAATAAGAATGATAAGGAGTTCAGTGCTTACATCAAATCAGGTGATACACTCTCCTGGGGATTCCTATAGTGCATGGTAGAGCATCCCAGAAAAGGGAACCAGTGCTCATGGCTACATGTATTCTGTGTATAGGCCTGTGTGTACAGTGGCAGCAGGGGGTTCTGGGGAAAGTTGTAGGAAAAAATCAGCACAATACTATCAACCCAAAGTTTTGGAACTTTATTCATATCACTAGAAAAAAATAATTATTAACAGAAGGGAAAGAAACTAACATTTAAAATCTATTACCTGCAGAGCTGAGGTAAGACATTACCCACTCCTAATAACTCACATCACTTAACAGATCACAGAGACTGGTTTTGGCTGCAAAGTCCACACAAAATGACTGTAGTTTCTGATATCTTTTTTATCTTTGCCTCTGCCATTTTAATAGGTTTTTTAATCACATTCTTGGAGGATTTCAAAGGCATTTGACAACACCTCTCACTTAGTAGTAGACAGAACACAAATTAGCATGCTAAACTTGAGTATAAACGTCAAGTTACATGTATCATGAACTATGAGCGGGCAAAAAAAAAGTAGTGACTATTTAAGGGCTTTGGGTTTTTTTTTTGTTTTTTTGTTTGTTTGCTAACAGAGCGGCAACTTTCTGTGTTCCATTTATAAAGCTCTCCCACTCCTACCCCTGGTACCAAAAATCTAAAATTCTAAAATTCAGCTATTTGGAACATTTTCTTAATTTCGGTATCATACAAGCTATCAAAGTATAATTTGCTCTGAAACCACACACACAAACACACACACACACATGTGCAAACCTATTTATAAGGATATAACCATGATCTGTAACTAGTTATCTCTTTACACATCTAGACAAAAATAAATGAAAGATCTATCCCAAAATTCATCAGTGACCCAGAATCTATAGCTGAAAACCAATAAAGCCTCTACCTTGCCAGAAAAGCTTTTATAGAGAAGCCCAAGCTCTTGCTATACCTTGTAAAGAAATAGACTGTCTACTCTCCAAACCACATCCTCAGGCCCTGAGAAGTATGGAAAAGTTCAAATGAGCCACCTGATTTATAAGCAAGCTCTTCAGCTACTGTTTCCTCAGGGAATGTCTCCTTAATGAAGCTTACAGAGCAAAGGGAAGACAGACTGGGTGGAGGACCAAAACCCATGAGAAGAAAGAGGGCTGAATAGCTCCATACTATAAAACTATGTGTACTATACAAGTGTTCTTAAAAGCACCTGCCCCATAAAGAATGCTGCAGTCACAGCAGGTAAAGAGAAACAGGTAGGGTGAGACACCACCAAGTCTTCCAGTGTTGGCTCATTCTAAAATATAACCTGCTCTCCACTTGGAGTTCTTTGTTAACGTATACAAACTAAGCAAATCAGCAAAAGATGGTCTAAAGCCAGCTTCACTCTTGTTGATAATGTTCAGGGCATTCTTCACTGTGATACAAACCTAAAATTTTGAACATATTTCAGACTATCTAGCCTTCAAGACTGTCTGGTCTAGGCTAGGAACAATTGTACCTCACAGATACAAAGTTCACTTGGACCAGATTACTGGCAGCTCAGGTAAGTCACACATCATCTTTCTGGGCCTTCTCTTGAGCTGCTGCCCACTGGAATGAGCTGAGCTCCCTGACCTCACTCACCCTCCTTCCCCCTGTCTAAAGCCTGGAAGCCCTTACTGTCCACAGGTGCAGTCTCCTCCACAGTGTGGTTACCTGAGAGCTAAGCATTGCTCAGTTCTAGAGTCAGGAATGGTGTCAGCTCCCACGTCCATGTCTTAATAAATGAACACTAGATTGAAGTATACCACCAGCTCCAATGCTCACATGTAAAATGTGATGAAAGAATCATTAGTCAGAAAATCACAACAAAAGCAGACAAAGACAGATGAAGAACATGTATGTGCCTCTGACTGCTGGAGTGGTGCTCTCTGCTGCCTTCCAAATTGTAACCTGAAGTGAAACACAGGCTCAGAAAGCATAAGGTTACATTTGGCTTGAGCTGTGTCTCTTTTCTAAGGGTTTAAACTTGGAAACGACACTTCACAAGCACTACACTGCCTAAGAGCTACAGACTACAGCAGCTACTGCGTTAAAACTAAGGAAGGCCACAGTCTGTTAGCCACTTGCACCTCAACAGTAGGTCAAAGTGTCTACAGTCCTGAGTGTAATCTCAAAGGTCAGCCTCCTACATACTGTGCATGCACATAATGTTAACCATCTCCCAGGCTACCAAGGCTGCTGCTTTGGCTCTGTAGGAGTGCAGTAAGGGGAAGCAGTTGTTCATCAGTGTTGCTTTAAGATAAGAGAAAACCTAGTAAAAGTCTTGAAGAAAAAGGGACACTGGACTATTTTGAACTAATACATTCCTTTCTGTGACATGTGCTCAGATCACCTACTTAACATAATTTTTATTTCAAAGACTTTGATGGCAGACATTGTGGTATGTACCTATAATCCCAGCTCCTGGGAGGCCAAGAGGGTCACAGAAAAAAGATCATGCTTCAAAAATCCAAAACAAAGTCACTAAAATTTCCCCCTAAATCTGCTTGATGTAAACAAAACACAATTTCTACAAATCCTAATGACTCAGGTTATTCTGGCTCCTGCACCTCCAACACACAGCCTTGCAATACTGTTTAAGGTCCACGTCTATGCCCTTGCTCTTTTTAGGTTTATGTATATTTTCCAGATCACTGTCTGAACTGGTCTGCATCTCTATGACTCAGCACATAGCCATACAGTAAAATATCAACTGTTTCCAAGGACAGAAAGTTCACTATACCATTCTATCATGACACAGACAATGTAAATCCCACAAAGAGTCTACAAGTTGTCAAAACAGAAATTGATTACAACAAAAACTTTTACTGATAGAAATTCATAAAACTCCCTAACAGTCAATTCCATTTAAGACATAGTTAGCAAGTGTCTAACAAGGTTTCAAACAAAAAACAAACAGACTGCAGAGGACACAAATAAGTCAAGACTATATACACCAAGGTCTGTATGTAGGAGCTACAGTCTAGAAAACAAACTTGACTACTCCTACCTGCACAGTGTAGTCATTTAAACATAATCAATATCCCACACATGCAGAAATGACTTGTAACAAACTAAACTACCTATGGACGGTCCTTAGCAGCTGCTGTCATGGTGATAACACAGTGATTCACAGTACTATCTACAGGATATTAAAACCTCCGTAAAATGGAATCACTTCAGCTACTTTTAAGATCTGAAGACACACACACACACACACACACACACACACACACACACACACCACCACCACCATCAACAACAACAACAAAAATAAGGGGGGGGTTCAGGAAGAGGTGAGAGAGGGGAAACTGTAGATGGTACGTAAAATAAAAAAAATTACATTTAAAAAAAAATTAAAAAGGCAACATAGGATCTGAAAACAAAAGTATAGCCATATACTTCACTTTTTAAAAACAACTTATTGTTTATGAAATTTTCATTGTAGTAGAATTCAGAACAAGACTGACAGTTCATTTTTATAAATACTATCTGCACATAACAATCTAAAGTGTGTGTTATAAGGAGCCTTACACAAAGTCACCAGACAGAATCCATACCTTGGTCTCACGACCCATCATATATTCAAACAGCACTTTTCGCAAATATTCAAACTCAGTAGGTTCTCCAAAGAGTGAGACATCAGTGTGGTACAAATTGCCACCTGTCAAGAAAGACAAAAATCAAAATTACAAAAGCAAACCCAGATAACCTGTCACTCAGAAAACAGACATATTAGAACACAAGAAAAAGAACAGAAAGAGGCATTGTTTCCTATCACTGATAAATGTATACTATATGCATACATGGAAATGTCCTGAGAGCTTATTAATTTGTATAATTAATATGTCCTAATAAAAGCAAAATAAGAAAAATAAGGAAATTTAACAGCTTATAAAAAAGAAAATGACAAGCTAACTTTAAGACATAGGAATATAAGGCACTCCATAAAGAAGAAATATACAAAGCTAGAACTAAGGAGCAAATAATATAATCTAATCATGCTCAACTCATTATCAGAAACAGAAACAAAATTGAAATCCTGATGACATTATAGCAAATGCAGATCAGCTAAGCACTGAAGGACTATGATACACATCAGCAGTAGAGAGCCCAAAGTGGTGCCGAGGGAAGTGGATGTTAAGGGCTGAAAATTTCACATCTTGTGAGGTATCAATTCTATTCTGAGTTCTGTATTCTATAGAAAATATTGCACACGTAAGTTATAGGAAACATGTACAAGTACATACAAAACTAATGAAATGAAATACACAACCTAGATGACTCTCAAACTTAACACTAAACAAAATACAGAAACAGATCATGTAAATTCCTCAAGTGAGCAAATCTAAACAAAATGTTGCTGGAAACTTTACACATAGATGTTAAATATGAGGGCAGAAGGAGGAGGAACTGGGTGTCAGAGGGGCCCAGCATCATGAGTGGGCACACAAAGGGAACAGAAATTGCTTCATTTCTCCCTATCATTTACATCTTAAACAGCAACATGGAGATCAGTGTGCACAGTCCATCAGACTCCTTGGATTCTTTTCATCATTTAAATGTGCTGATATATGCAATGTGTACAAAACAATGTGAATTTAGTATTATGTATGTAAGGTATGTGACTGCCAGACACAACATGAAAGACAGCAAGCCAGACACAGAACAACAAGTATTACAGGAACTCACTCACATATGAAATCTACACACACTCAATTCAAGAACAGAGTAAGGTGGCAGTTTCATCAGCTGGGAGATCAGATGGAATGGAGGTGTTCATGACTCAAAAGAGACAAGAAACACCTTCAAGACAGCTGCTAGACTGGGTAATGATGTATTATTTCACCCAAAACCAGCAGGACTAGATCTAAAATGTTCTCATGGTACTGGTCTGAGTAAAGATGGCCTGCACAGACTCATATATTTGAATGTTTGGTTCCTTGTTGGTGAAACTATTTTGGGAAAAAGTGGAAGGTGTGGCCTTAATAAGCTGTATTTAATAAGCTGCTTTGCTCATGGGGACTCTGCACAACAGAACAGTAACTAAGGTATACCACAACAAGAGGTTAAGTATGTGAAGTAATATGTACGAATGGGCTCAAGCTGTGCTTTCCACCATGTTGCAACAAGTATATATAACTTGTATTTGTCAACTACTAAAAATGATTCAAATAAAAATAAGAGAAAATATAAAGTAGCAAAAAAAACGGTAAACCCATTCATAAATCTGCCAGTGAGAGCGGCGCATGGTGGCAGGGCAGAGTCCACTCACCTTTGTAAGGCGCCCCCACAGTTGTCGCACACACGGTCTTTTCATATCTTTTCAAACGGTCTTCTAAATTATGGACCTAAAAATAATATTCAAACCATACCATAAAATATGGAAATCACATGTAAGGAAAAGAATAGCTATAAAAGAGGAGTTACTGGATTCTTTTTAATGCTGAAGAAACAGTATATGCAGATCAGAGTAAAAGAAATAGATTTTTTTGGCAGAAACTAAAAGCATATTCAATGAAATAAAAATACATAAATTGAATTTTATTAAAATAAAACCCTTTCTGTCTTAAAAGATTACATCAAAAATATAAAGACAAATTATAAAATTGGCAGAAAAAATTACAAACCTGGTAAGGAATTTGTATCCAGAATACACAATAAGCCCTTACACCTCAACAACAAAAAGAAAATACAACCCCAGAGCATCACTAAATACTACATCACTCCAAAGAAGAGATACAAAGAAAAACTGATGAAAAGATGGTTGATAGCATCAATCATTAAAAAAATATAAACCAACACCTCAATGAAATCTCTTCCTACCTTCTCAGGTAGCTATAATAAAATATCTTATTGATCAGAATATGAACATGAAGTCCTTATAAGCCACTGACGGAGAAGCTGCTATGGAAACAGAGTGGTAGTTTCTCAAAAAGTTTTAATACAAAAAGCAATTCCACTCCTTCTTATACATATACCTAAGAGAACTGCAAATGTTCAGGAAAAAGTGGTACACAAATTCAGACATGGTATTCCTTTAGTCCGAGCACTCAGGCAGGAGGATCTTTGTGCCAGCCTGCCTGGGCTACAGTGTTGAATTCTAGGACAGCAGGGCAACACAGGGAAACCCACTCTCTAAGAACCAGAGAAGAATGGTTCTCAAGTCAACTATATTAAATCATTAACGCAATTGTTTCCTTTCTGGCTAGGATCCAAGTTCACATCGACAGAAGCTGCCCTTGCCAGTACCTGCTCTCGTAGCTCTTGCTCCTTCAGCTTGGAATCACTGATCAGAGTGGTCTTCTGGGCTAGTTGTGCCTGAAAAAACAAAAGCCATACTGAAATGAGTGTGTTTTATCAATTCCTGGACATGTTTCTTTTTCTTTTCTTTTTTTTTCTGCATGTTTTATACTCTTTTGTGTTCAACTCTTCTCCACTTATCATCAATTTATGTATTGATTTTGTTATATGGTAATATTTGTAAAACTGTATTATGAAGTTTGTTTTATAAATGATGAAACTGAGGTTCAGAGGAGTCACACAAATTCGTTAAGGCTTTAACAATGAAATTACTGCATTTGATTATTCATCCCCTGAAGCCTTACACTTCTGATTGGACATGTTTCTTACTGCTTACAAAAACTTACTTTGTTTCTACAACTTTTTAAAAAGTAAGGGAGAGGAAGCATGTTTCTAAAATGTGTAGCTTCAGTAAACTTCAGTGAAGAAGTGATCTTACCTGTAGTTCCATAATTGTTACCTAGAGATAGAAAAGAAACACAAAAACAAAAGAAAGTTAACGATAAAACTGACAAGTAGAGGAACCAATGAAAACAGCACTATGAAATGACAGCAAAGGACATAGCCAGTTTTCCAGGCTTCAGAGAGTTAGCAGGTTTGAAATAAAGCAATTTCTAATCTTTATTTTTTACCTAGTCGTTTTGTTTTACAAAATGTGCATATGTAAACATCCATAAGCAGGGGAGAGGACGGAAAGCCTGTGACAGCTCTAGCAATCGGGGAGACAGATGCCCAGTACACATTAGATTCCTTATCCTTCAGGGTTACTGGACACAAGAATATACTTGCATATCACTCAGGTAACTTTGTGAGTAAACAGCTCAGATCTTTCGAAGTCCTTTTAGGATATTTCTAAGCACAACCCTCGAGGCTCATGCTGGGCTCTGATTACAAACTTGTTGATCATGGAACTCAGCACAAGTACATGTGACTGAAGACCATCTAGAACTCAGAAGGAATATTGCATCAGTGTGCTGCTGGCTATTTGGAAAGCTGAAAGACTGCTTGAGCAGAACGTTCAAATTAGCTTGGGAGACACACCAAGACTAACATCTCAAGTAAAAGACAAAATCAAAATGTTTAGAAGTACAAAAGCATGCTCAAGGGGAATCAAGAGACTACAAAGAAACAAATCTATTTATAGTTATATTTTCTCCTTTGTTTTGCAACAAGGTAAAAGGACTCCCAGCACCAATACCAATTTCACATTGTGTCAACACTCTATGGTAGTCCTCTAATTCTAATACTCTGAAGCTATGGGAAGCTCATGTTAGTAAAATACATGTGTTTTCATAGAAGTCATATTTAATAGCAAGAATGCCCACAGCCATGACCACACACTAAACAGAGGAACAGAACTGCATTAATGGCTGTCATTAATAAGAAGGGACCTTCCTGCTTGCTCAGTGCTTGTATCTAATAGGGAGTGATGCTCAGCCAAGTCTTTTAATAAAGGCTTTGTCTCAGAATTCTGCTAAGGAGACCCACGGAACTGCTCTCATCAGTCACTGATAATCTGTACTAAACCTTCTTAAAGGTGGAGTCACAGACCTTGAATGTTCATTCTCCCAAGAGGCTCAAGAGCACTGTAAAGAGACCATCCTAGAGAAGGGATTCGTGACAGAAAGAAATGTTCTGTCGGGTTTCTCAAACTGGGACCTACTGGTAACTCCTGGACAAGCTGCCAAGGGGCATATGTAGTTTATCTTTCATAACATCAATTTTAATTAAAGACTGGGATATTTAAAAAATGCCAAAGACACAGTGCCAGCCAGCTCTGTTAGGCCAGTCATTTCATGGTATCTTCATTTGGCATAGTAGCAAAGGAAAAATGAACCAGTACACACAGAATGACTGAAAAACTATCATGTTCATGAATACAACTAAGGATACATTATAAAGATTAACTATGTCCAAAAACTTCAGGCAGCTGAATGCTGCGGGTGGTGGGAAAGGCACTGTGTTCAGTGGTGTCACAGCTTCATACCCACACTCGTGGAAGGGAAAGGAAACAAAATGACATGAGGTGGGAGGGGGACTTGTCAGGAGGTAAAGGAGGGTCTGTGGGAGGAGGCAAGGCTGTGAGGACAGGAGAGGCGAGCAGGACAGAAATATGTGTACTATGGAATTGTCAAGTAATAAATAAATTAAAAAAACTGAAAAAGCATATATTTTTAAAAAGAATTTTTAACCCCTAACACAAACATTTCAACATGTCCCATTTGCTGTACACAACCCAGAGCACTGACAAACAGAAGGCTAAGTGTTAGTGTTGGGGCCTGGACTTAAACTACACAACACTTAACAAGAGAGCAGAACATTCTGTTACCCTCTTTGGGTTTTTAGCTGTACTGACTGAAAAAAAGAAAGCAAGAATCCTTACAAGGTTCCTTGGGATGAAATGAGACGAATGTATGCCAATGGGCGAATGTTGCCAAGACCCACAAGAAACTCAAAGTCCACTCACATTGTCCTCTGAGCTCTCCTCCTGGTCTAGCCTGTGTTCATATTTCTTCTGTAGCTCCTCAAGCTGAGTCTGTAGGTCATGTACTTTTGCTGTCATTTCTTCTTCACGGGCCTTTAGAATGAAAATGGCCATGTGTTAATAGCAGTAGAGCCAGGCAGAGAGAGTCAGTGCAGAGCACTCCACAGTGTGTGAGGCACACAGCGCTGGCCTCCTCTCTGACCCGAGTGCATTCCCTCTCAGTGCTGCTCACTCTTCCTAGGATGCTATCTATGGCTGCCTCAAACATGCCCTCTGTCCATCACCCCAGCTCCTCACCCTGCTGTCCTCCTCTGACCCCAGGGTGATCAGGTCCCAAGAATGAGGATCTAACAGTGTCACAGTCCTGTGCTTTAAGGTTGGGTACTTTCTACAGTGGTACCTAATGGTATTCAGGAAATAAAGTAGTATTTTCATACACAGCCGACAACTGATCACAAGAAGCTGTGGAATGCATTGCTTTGGTTTTGTTTTCTTCACCAACTCCAGAGGAACTGTGTAACTCAGGAGTTGTTTTTTTAACCTTGTCTAACCACACACATTTTGCTCATCTCCACATTAAGTCTAACTTCCCTGTCTAACCTGTTGGTGACTAGTGCAATTTTCATTTTCCCAAAACATTGCAAAAACAAACAAACAAAATAGACAAGAGTAAACTAGGAAAAAAAAATCTTTTTTAAATAAATATTTATTTATTTATTTTATGTGAATTGGTGTTCTGTCTGCATGTATAACTGTGTGAAGGTGTCAGGTCTTGGAATTATAGACAGTTGTTTGTTAGCTGCCATGTGGATGCTGGGAATCGAACTCAGGTCCTCTGGAAGAACAGTCAGTGCTTTAAACCACTAAGCCATCTCTCCAGACCAAAAAAAAAAATTATAAGAGATTTTTGTCCCCATGGTCCTATTCAGAAATGCTGGCACATAAATCACCTTCTGTTCTGTTCTGTTCTGTTCTGTTCTGTTCTGTTCTGTTCTGTTCTGTTCTGTTCTGAGGGAACTCAGCTCTTCTCTGTCATAAATCTTGTAAGGGCTTTGTGCTATAGAACATATAGAAATAGACTATCAACCTGACCAGAGTACTAAACATGAGTGTGTGCCAAGTGAGACATAATAGGAAACCCACCACCAACAGGTGCCATTTAACAGATGCTGACTGTCAGAAACATAGGAACATCATTCTCAATGACGGGCACAGACAGTGCACAAAGTCTGATCTTAAATAGCACTTCTCATGAAGAAGGCTAATGGGAAACAAAACAGCACCACCCTGTTCAATGTTGGACAGTGCTCAGATGTCTCTTCACTGAGACACACGCTGACCTAGCCCCACCTCCAACACCATCAACCTGGAACTGAGCTATTACCATCCCCAGTCATGGCTGTCTTGAGTCTACCACTGCACATCCCCATGGTTTCCCACGTCAATGCATCTGAGATTTCCACAGCCACTTCCTCAGGCACATTTTGACATTTAGCTATGCCTGACGCATCCTTTGACAGCTGCAAACTCCTAACTAAGCTAAAGGAAGCCTTCTGAGAATTAGAAAAGAATCCCTAATAAATTATCTCTAACTTAAAAAATTAGTTCTGGGTCTGGGGGACAACTCAGTGGTAGGGTGTCTGCCAACAAGGTACCAGATCCTGCATAGCCTACATGACATTAGATATACCATGTGCCTGCAAGTACCCATGAATTTGTGTGTACCATGAATGTGAAGTGCCACAGAGAACAGAAGAGAACATGGATCCTCTGGAACTGGAGTACAGGGAGCTGTGAGCCACTATGTAGTACTGGGGATAGAACCTGTGCCCTCAGTAAGATCTTTTAACTACTGAGACATCTCTCCAGTCCCCTGGCTTAGAAACTCAGTATAAATATACTCTGAAAGCACAAGAAAATGTGTAATTATTTTTAAATTTTCTTAATGAGATTTAAAACTTATAAATTACACAAAGTTAGTATTCTATATTCCATAATTTCATTCAATTCATGTAAAAGAGTGATTAATACAATTTGTTCCCAGCTCACATCGGTACTGCTGAGACAGCTAAAGTTACGGCTCCTCTGGAACAACAAATGTTTCTTAGCATATGATAAAGCGCGGAGTAGCCTCACAGAGAACAATGAGCCAACATAAAATGACTGACATTGTTTTATATCTTAAACGTTCTTGGGGGTCCAAAGTTCTTACTAGCATTTATGGTTTATTTTATTCTGCTAATGTAGTACTTTGAAATAACCATCCACTAATGTAAAACACTTAGCCGACAAATCCCCCTCCCTTCCCCTGGCCCCTATCCTAGACCATCAAAACTCCTCCAATGAGCAGAGGAGAAATGAGGCTGGCTAGCAGTCCTGGGCAGCGGACCTCAGCTAAGCTGAGCAGCCTTAGCCACCTGACTGCTAGAGATCACCCAGCACAAAGACACACTAGTCTAGTTTTTGTTAAAGGGAAAAACATCACCATATCTGAAAAACATCAGCACTACTGTAAAACACAAAATATTTTTAAAGAGAATGAAAATAAGGTACATCAAGGATCTCCTCGTATCTCTGGGCTGTCCTCTTCAGATCATCGTCTTTCTCTGTGAGCTTTCTCTGTAACTGTTGTCTCTCTTCTTGGTGGCTTTCCAGAAGTTCAGCTTCTACCTCCTGGGCCTTATCTAATTAAAGACAAGGGATGCACATAAGAAAGCATGTTTGTGGCTATCTATGTGCTAACAGCAATAGAAATTCTTATTTCAAATTAATGTTCATGAAATTCAGCACAACAGCCATGCCGAAGCATGAGGTGGGTTAGAGGACTTTCTTGGACAAAGATCATTGTCCATTTTCCCTCTAGTTAACGACATACAGCACCTACCACAAGGGCAAAGAGAGAACAGGCTTCGCCTGTGGCCTCAGTCAAGGGTGCTCCTCTGAGGGCTGGGCTCCAGGCTGTACTCACGGATGGTCTCCTGGACGGTCCTGTCTAGCTCCTGCTCCTTCTGCGCCAGCTGGGTGTTAAACTCCCTCATCAGCTGCTTCAGGATGGAAGTGTGCTTCAACTCAAGATCCTCCTGCTCCTGTCTGAGGAACAAGAGTGGACAGCGCTGACGGATGGATGGCCACCTCCACAGAGCAAATGACAAGAGGTCTCAAAACCGTGTGCACAATGTGCGCTCACTGTTATGGAGGCAATCTCAGTATGTGTGTGTCCAGGTGGAGAAAACTAGAGAGGCAGAAACTATGACTTCTCAGGGATGAACCCTGGGACCTGGGGAGCGGTTCTTTTCACTTTCACTTTCTCCATCATACACACACACACACACACACACACACACACACACACACACACACACACGTTACAATCATAGGGCTACTAGTAACAACACCCAACAAGGAGGTTGTTACCCAAGATAGGCACCCAGCAGCTAGAATCTCACCTGCAAAAGTGTGTCCCCTAAGTGAACATGGGCCAACCAACCCTTCTGCCCCACATCTTCATCTCTCCTCAGTATCTAATTTACTGGATTTATGTAACACTTTGGACGGGTAGACATGCACACCCACCCCCCACCCCCACCCCGAAGGTGGGAACAATGCTTACTTGAGCTTCTCCTCTGCTTCCTGTGCACACTCTTTCTTTAGAATGTTCAGCTCCTGCTGATGCTCCTTTCTCAGCACCCGAAGATCTTTCTGCAGCCTAGCCACCTCCCTGCTCAGCTTCTGCTTCTCCCTCTCCACTCCTGCGAGCTTTAGCTCCAGGTCATTGTGCTGACTGTCCATGTTATCCCCCAATTTCAGCTGGGTCATATGAGATTTGGAATTTTCCTCAGAAATGTCTTCCAGCATTTCTAGAGATTTCCTTTTCTCAGCTACTTCTTGCTGTGAAGCTTGTGATCTCCCATCCCTGAAGGTCAGCTTTTCCATTTCAAGTCTATGTGAGTCCCTCTCCCTCACTAAGTCTGACTCCAGCTCTTTTATCTTCTGCTGCAGGGTCTGGCAGGTCAGCTCCTTCTCCTGGAGGCTTTTCTGGACACTCTCAAGCACACTTGCCCAGTTCTGTTTCACCCCTGTATTGTTTTTACCAGTTTCTTCCTCCACGGGCTGGGACACAATGAAGGAACATTTCATCTTCTTTTCTTCTGGTTCTTCTTGAAGATGTTCTATCAAAACCTGATCATCGACTTGCTCGGCCTGGGTGTGGCCTGGCTTCCCGGGGAGCTGCACTTCAGACCGAGAGAACACTGCTGCACCTTCTGCCTGCTCCAGGCTGTGCAGTAGCTCCTCTTCTTCAGCTAATCTCCTTTGCAGTGTGCAGATTCTTTCCTCACACGCCTTGCGTGGGAAGCCCTGAGAATCTGCTGCTGCTTGTTCAAAAGATGCTGCCACGTTTTGTACGGATCTGGACATAATTGACATTTCTGATGGTGGAGAAGTTTCTAGGTTTTTAAGTTTTTCTTCCAGGGTATGAATCTGCCTTTCCCTGTCTTGTAATTTTGCACTTAGCTCACTCAGCTGGCTCTCTGTATCCTTCTCATACTGCTGCTTCCTCTCCTCCATCTGAGACAACAGCTGCTTCCTGATGGCAGCGATCTTCTGCTCGGCCTTCCTCTTCAGCTCCACTTTCGAGGCACTCTCTGACTCAAGCTTATCTTCCAAAGCTTTTAACTCCCCGTCTCTGCTTTTCACACTTGAATTCACGTGTTCTAGTTCTTTCTTCAGAATTCCAAGTTCAGCTTCTAAGGAGGACACTTGCTTCTCTAGTCTCAGGGCTTTTTCCTCAGCCTCCCTAACCCTGTTGTCTTTCTCCTCTCCCAGTTCTTCAAAGTGTTGAAGTTTCTGAAGTAGTTCACTCTGCTCAGTGTCCTTTTGTTGGTTGTAATTCTTAAGTATTTCATTGAGGGACTCAATTTCTTTTTTCCTCTGAGTAATACAATCCTCTAACTCAACAACCCTTGCTGTCTGCTCCTTTAACTCAGTCTCTAAGTCATACTCCTTTTTCTCCATCTTGCTCTTCCTGTCTTCCATCTCCCCCTTTAAACATTCAAATCGTTTATTCTGCTGATCCAGGTCCTCCTTCAGTAACTGTATCTGTTCGTCCTTCTCACTAGCTTCTCTGGTTCTGGTGTCCAGCTGCGCCTGCAGTTCTTTGATAGTGCTCTGGTACTGGGCGAATTTGGGCTGGGCTTTTCTCTTCCACTCTGACAACTTGTTGGACCACTGATCCACCTGCTCCAGAGCAGACGTTCTCTCTTTACTCAGAGTATCGACTTTCACGGACAGGTCCTGCAGCTGACCTTGCAGCTCCAGCTCTCGCTCCTCCTTCTGCTTACTCAGCGATGAAAGGGCTGCTGCTTTGTCACTCAGGCTGACGCTGTTCTCAAGCTGAGCATGAAGATCACTTAGCTGTCTGCTGAGGTTGTCCACCTCAGATGTCTTCTCCAGAAGCTCCCCTCTCAGCAGTGTGACTGCATTGATGTTCTCTGATAACTCTTTCTTCAACCTCGTGATGCAAGACTCCTTTTCGGAGGCCGCCTGCTGCTGCTGTCCACCCTCCTTCTGTAAGGCTTCCTTCTCTGTGACAAGACCTTCGATATCAGCCTTCAGAGCCTTAATCTGGTTTTCTTTTTCTTCCAGCTGACAGGTAACCTGCTGAAAAGAGCTCTTCAGTGTGTGGTGTTCTTCTGTTAGCTGTGTCAGCTGCACTTCTAACTCAGAAACTCGGCCCACTTTCATGAGCAGCGCCTCCCTGACCGTGGCTGTGTGCTGCTGACATCGGGAGAGCCGAGAGAGAATGGCATCTGTTTTGTCACTGCTGATACTGAGTAGCTCACTGGCTTTAGCTTCTAACAAAGCGTTGGTTTTGTCACAGCGACTGTGCAGCTGAGAGGCTAGTTCCCCAAGCAGGGCTTTGAGCTTCAAGCCTTTGTCCTCCAGACTCTTTCTGCTGCTCTCCTGCAAAGCCCTGCAGCTCCTGAGCTCCTCCTCTGCAGCCTGCACCTTGCTCGTGAGTTCAGACACCCTGAGCGTCCCCTTGTCCACCAACACTTTCAGCTCAGCTAGCTCCTCCTGAAGAGAAACCTTCTCATTCAGAGAACGACCCAAATCAACTTCCAGCTTTTCCACTTGTGATTTCAGCTGAGTTTCATTTTGTGAAAGTGAAATGATGTGAGCAGACTTCTGCTCTGACTGTTCCTGCAGACTGGTGAGCTCCACGCCCTGCTTAGTGACCGTCTCCTTTAGCCCCATTACTTCCTTGCTCACCTCCTCTTTTTCAGACTCCAGTGTGAGGATCTTCTGCTTCAGCTCTGCCAACTCTTGCTCTTTCTCCTCTATCTGGCCCTTGTGCTTGTCCCGAAGTTCTTCAGCTTGCTGACTGAGCCTCTCTTCCCAGGACCCTATGACACTATCGAGTTTGCGTTGGTGAGCTTCAGCCATGCTTTCTATCTGCTGCCTTTGGTTTGCCTCCAGTCTTGACACTGTGTCACTGATCCCAGCTGAGTTGGCCTGGGCCATTTCCAGGATCTGTGCATTGAACTGTCTCTCTTTCTCACTGAGCTCTAGGATACTATTTTCAAGCTCTTTTTTAAGTTTTGCTTCCTGATCCAACAACTTTTTCTTTGTTTCTTGCATTTCTTTTGCTTTCTGCTTAATTTTTTCCATCTTTTTTTCCTGGTTTTTAAGTTTAGTTTCATATTCCTCACGTAAAATACTAATACTCTCTTCTTTAGAAGACAATTTCTGTCTGAGGATCTCAATTTCTTTGGTCTGTTCTCTCATTTGTAAAATGACATTTTCCTTTTCCACCAGGATTTGCTTTGTCTGCTCCTTCTGCACATTGCTGTCCTTGAGCTGTGACTCATGGAGCTGGGCTAATGACCTGCCTTTCTCCTCCAGCTCACGCTTCTGGTCCTGCAGCTCATACACTTGAGCTCTCTGAGTGTCTAATTCCACAGACATATGCTTTCTCTGTGCTTCCATCTCAGCTACCTGCTTGGTAAGAAGGTTCTTCTCTGTTTCCAGATCCAACACCTGCTGCTGCGTACGGGCCAGCTGCTCCTCATGTGCGCCCGCCTGCTCGAGTGTGCTGCTCTGTTGTGAGTGCAGGAGATCCAGCTTAGCCAGGGCCTGCTGGAGCTCCCCAGCAGACGTCTGCAGCTGAGCTTCAAGATGGTCTATTCGAGTCTGCTGCTCTTTCAGGTGCTCGTCTCGCTCCTTCAGGAGAAGCCCCAGCTGGTTGAGTTCATCTTTTAAGGCCTTCTCAGTCCTCTGGACAGTTATTTCTTGTTCCTTACTGATGCTGTCAACTTCATGCTGGTGCTGATGCCTCTGTTCCTCCAGCTTGGCCTCTAACGCCTGCTTCATCTTATCCGAATTACCCCTCAGGACAGAAAGCTCCTCCACAAGCTGCTCACGGGCTCTCAGTGCTTCTGACAGCTCAGAAGATAAGGATTCCAGTTCTGTTTGCTTCACATCCAGCTTCTCCAAGGTCTTTTCATTCATGTCTTGTATGTGGGCCTGGAAAACACTCTCCTTCTCCTTGAGTAAGGCATCTTTTTCTTGTTCATACTTCTCTCTGAGCTCCTCCACTGCAGCCTGATGCTGCTGCGTGAGGCCCTGGAGTCTCTCGGCCCACAGGCTGTCCTGCTGCTGCTGGAGGCACTCCAATTCTGCCCTGTGCTTCTCAGCCATGACTGTGAGTTCTTTATTGTGCTTATTCTTCTCAGCTTCCAAATGACCGGCTAAACGCTCTGACTGATTTTTGCTTTCTTGTAAGCTTTTTTCCAAAGAGGTTTCCAATTCAAGAATTCTCTGTTAATGAAAACAATGTATTTTTACTAATGCACATAGTTGTTTATTAGCGATGATGCACAGATCACATGGGCCTACCTAAAGGCTGCAATTTGGACACTTCACATACCAGACCAAACATAAGAAAAGGCAGACAATATGCAGTGCTCAGTCACTAAAGGGATCATAAACACAAACTCAGTTCTGTATTTGTTCAACTTACTATATATTCAAAATGGGTAGCCATTTTAACTATATTTTCAAAAAATTCAAAAAAAAATCACAAAACAAATAATAATGGCAGTGAGTTTTGTAGAAAGATAAACCTATACACTCCATGCTTTTAGGTTACAATAGTATTTTATTTCTTTCATAATTTCATTTTGGAGGACAAAGCACCTCATTATCCTACCCTCAAAAGCAAATACTTTAAAACTTTTAAGAATTTTACTATTTGTGTGTGTGACAGAGAGAGAGAGAAAGAGAGGGGGGGAGGGAGGGAGGGAGGGGGCCCCAGCTGTGGAGGCCAGAGGAGGTCTCTGGGAACTGATTCTCTCCCTCCACTATGAGTTAAGATCAGATTCAGATTGTTAGGCTGTGTGGTGATCACTCTGTCCTAAGCCATCTCACTAGCCTGGCATGGGTTTTTTCTTTCCTTTTTTTTTTTTTAGAAGCTTCTTAAACATATTTTACCAAAGGCTATTGTAATCTCACAGAATATTAACCTTCATTCTGAAGGTCAGAGCTGGAAAAGTCCTAAGAAACTGACAAGTTCAATCTCTAAGTGATGGCAAAAAACATGGGGTTCAATGCATTTTGACCGGTTCAAGGGCTTGAGTGGCATCTCACCCACCAGCCACGTGTCTGAGGTGTTGGTAATGGAAGAGCCAAGAAGGGCTGACAACTGGGACAGAGTATGGCTGCTTGACTGTCTAAAGAGGCTCTAGAAACTTGGTCATGTTGTCACTACAGGCAGCACCTCTCTAACCCTAGAAGGAAACAGGTTAGAGAGCTGTAACACTATGCATCCACATCAAGACACAGAAAAAATACTTCACTCCAGCACCACGTTTAACATGGAAAAAAATGGGTGATATTAGACAGAGAAATGTAAGTAAACTATGACAAAAGCAGAGCAGGGATTACACTTAGGACATAGTACGTGATAAGCTGGACAAGTAGGAGGGTGTTGGAGCATATGCCACCTACAAAGGGAGGCCACTTCCTAGTGATCAGGGGTGTATAGCAGGAGAGCGGAGACACCAAAGAGTCTGTGTGCTAAGAGGCAGAATGAAGGACTGCCAGAAACATGGGGAGGTAGGAGCAAAGAAGAGCAATGTGGTAAAGAGAGTCCAAAGCCCAGAAGTATTCCCATGGACACTTCTCACTAAAGAGCACATAAACCCAACCCTATGAGCCAGACGTTTATCAGAGTCTGATGCTGACTGGAGAAAACAGGCTCCAAGAGGCACTGGCATCCCCAGCTCCGGGACAGTCTTCATAGACACACATATCCCCAGCTCTGGAGCCCACACAGCACGTGAACTTACAGTTCGGTAAACCTCGGCTTCTCGCCCAAGTTCCTGGAGTTTATTTTCACTCTCTGAAAGAATTGCTTTTTTCTGCAGCTCCAACTCTTCTAGAGCCAAGGAATCTTGCTGCTCTTTTTCTTGGGTGAGCTTCAAATATTCTGATTGACTCTTTTCCTGTGCCAAAAACAATTAATACCATCTCAATCTCACATAAATTTTCAGCATTCCCAAAACACTTCAATAGAATCATGCTTTCCATTTGATTTGCACCATCTCAAATGCACAACCCAGGCTCTGAGGCTTTCCAGTATAGCCAACTCTGAAAATAGTTCATTCTTAGTACAAGAAAACAACCCTAACAAAGTTTAAGAGCCCTTTAACATTAAATTAGCTCACTAAACTGTCATTTCTTGATTGCACTCCAACTTTAAGAGTGCTTATCTATACTGTTGCTTAAAGACTGCTGATGCAGTATTTATACACCACTATACCACAGCGACACACAGGTTTTTAACAAAATGATTTCATACTACAAAATGGATTTGTGGTGGAATATTATTTTAACATGTGTAACATTTGTTTTAATGATGCAAAGATGTGTTACATCCTTTTCTGTTGCATTTGTTTAGCTTTGTGAAGCTGTGTCACTTTGTCTGCCTAGAACACCTGATGGTCTAATAAAGAGCTGAATGGCCCACAGCAGGCAGAAGGACAGGTGGGGCTGGCAGGCAGAGAGGATGGACAGAAGGAGAAATACGGGAGAGAGAGAGAAGGAGCAAGAGAAAAGAAGAATGAAAACATTGTGGGCCAGCTACACAGCAAGCCACAGAGTTAGAAGTATTGAAAGGTATACAAAAATAGAGAAAGGTAAAAGCTCAGAGGATAATTGAAGAAAAGCTGGCTAGAAATAAGCCAGGTATTTATAAGATGGGATCAAGGTGGTGGGCCCCCAAAAGAGCCAAAAGAGTTAAAAACAACCAACAACATTTCAGTGCCCAACATGGGGCTTGTATTTCCATGTAGGGCCTGAGAAAGCTAAAAAGAAAAAGAAAAAGAACACAGCCCCTTTAAGAGGCGCTGCAGTTCAGCTGGAAGGGCAGTGGCTAGATAAAGAAATGGTTGGCAAGTGAAGTAAAAACCCATCCAGCCACCTAGCCACCCAGCCAGCCAGCCACCTAGCTAGCCACGGGGTAAAAGTAAAAGTAAAATATACTAAAGAGAAAGGTATGAGCTCGGAGGCAAAAGGTAGATGGGATAATTTAGGTTAAGAAAACCTGGCAAGAAACAAGCCATGTTAAGGCCAGGCATTCATAAGTAAGAAGCTTCCTTGTGTGATTTATTTGGGAGTTTGGTGGCAGGCCCCAAAAAGCAAAAATGACCAACAACAGGACTAATAACAGAATTACCTACAACCTCCATTTCAGTATATTTTTAGCTATACTGTAGAAGAAATGTTCAAGTCTGTTGAATTAGGAAGAGGTGAAACCTCTGTGAGTGTACTTGTTTGTATGTCTTTCTTTCTCTACTTGAAACAGAGCACAGTGTGTCAGTTCCTAGAAGACAGTATTGATGCCAGTGTTCAGGACCCAAAGCAGGCCCTTTTAGCACTATTGCCAGCTTCATTTATGTCCTACTTCGTTCTTTAATTTCCATGCCCCTATTTTAATTTATACTGTCCTGATATACTTGATATATTCTTATAAGCTATCTTAATTTCTTTCTGGAGGAAAATCTTTTCTTTTTTGAGACAGGGTTTCTATGTAGCCCTGGCTATCCTGGAACTGACTCTGTAGACCAGGCTGGCCTTGAACTCAGAGATTTGCCTGACTCTACCTCCCACGTACTGGGATTAAAGGCGTGCACCATCACAGAGTGCAATTTCAACCACACTTTTTTCTTAGCTTGCATAAGCATATTCTAAATCCAAATGCCTATTTCCTCTCCAGAGATTAGAAAATTTATTGTCTAAGCAAGAATCAATGCTGCTGGAAATGCTGAGAAACTTGGGAGAGAGGGAGGGAGGGGGGGCATCAGTACAGGCAATATGCTGGACTGTGAGACAATTGACCATCTCTCCGTCCTTCCTTCTAATTACTGCCTACGGCTACAATAGAAAAAGGGTCAGGCAAACAAACTGAATGATGAAAGCCAGGCTGCACTGAAGTCAGCCTGCACTCCACCTGTGTGGACGGCAGCTCTGAGGTTTACCCCTGATGAAATGGCACTCACAAGAGCTATTTTCATCTGCTCATGAAGCTCCTGTTCTCGGATTTGAAGCTTCCTGGCCAGTTCCTGCTCTTTGCTGGCCAGCTCCTCCGCATGCAACTTCCGAAGTTTAGCGAGTTGCTCTTCTGAGGTCTTCTGAAAACAAGCCAAAAGGTAAATGCAAACATCCAGAAAAGGCCGTGTAGCCGCATAACTTTCCTGAACTAAGAACATACTCCAAAGTCAGCATAGTAAAAAGAAACCCCATTAAAGAGACAGAGGGTTGCGGGGGGGGGGGGGGGGG